>CM031960.1:14115159-14142659 GCA_018749465.1 Paracanthobrama guichenoti | reverse complement strand
GATTAAACTGATAACTTAATCCTTCCTTTTTTGTTTTATTTCCCCATACTGTTTTTTTTTTACTCTTTCAATGCCAATTCTAAGTCAAGTCTATTGTTTTATTTTGTCACAAGTTGCAGTGAAATATCAAATCCCTGTTAATAGTTGTGCTGCAGGTTAGTTTAATATAACTATATTATTTTGAGAGGTGTTCTTGTTCATTGAGTGTCTGAAAGACAGTATTTGAGCTTTTACTTGAATACAAAGGTCATTTGATCTTGAATATTATTTATGTTTAAGTATAATGTTACAATATTTGGAGAACATACTTCCCCATGCAGACTTGAAGACTTTGTGTTGTTCACAAGGCTCCAATTTGAAGTCGGATCTCTCTCTCTCTCTCTCTCTCTCTCTCTCTCTCTCTCTCTCTCTCTCTCTCTCTCTCTCTCTCTCTCTCTCTCTCTCTCTCTCTCTCTCTCTCTCTCTCTCTCTCTCAATTTTTCTACTTAAAGGAAAGTTCACCCGAAAATAAAAATTAGCCCATGATTTACCTACCCTCAAGTCATCCTAGGTGTATATGACATTGTTCTTTCAGACGAATACAATCAGAGATATATTAAAAAATCGTTTCTGTTTTGAAGTCCATAATGTAGTCCATCATAAAAGTGCTCCACACGGCTCCAGGGGGTTAATAAAGGCCTTCTGAAGCGAAGCGGTGCGTTTGTGTAAGAAAAATATCTAATATCATATTCAAAACTTTAAAAAACTTTAATCTATAACTTACTGTCTATAACTTATCTATAATGCTAACTGGTGCACAGGTGTTCACGAGAGTCTGGCGCTCCAGTGTATGACAGTGTATGAACGCTCCGGTGAGAATATGCTAGTTCTCGTGAGAACCAAGTTTTGTTTTGCTCCATTCTCTGCGCTTCTGTGTTTGTCACCAGAACTTACGCTACACCTGCGTCCTACGTCATAAACGGGAACGCGCCTACGACAGTTAGCGGAAGTTAGTAATTACAGTTTATAAAGTTATAAATATGGATATTTTTCTTACACAAATGCATGGCTTCGCTTCAGAAGGCACTTTTATGGACTTTTTATGCACTTTTATGGACTTGAAAATCCATATCAGCAGATGATAGAGCCAGGGCATTTTTCAAACTCTGATTGTATTCCTCTGAAAGAAGAATGTCATATACATCTAGGATGACTTGAGGGTAAATCATTTTCATTTTTGAGTGAACTATCCCTTTAAGAGACTGAGATTGCGTTTCAGCAACTCATGAATGCGATGACCCCTATTAACCTAGGCTAACACGTCGTGCCAGTGACATTTACCACCGCCAGAGGGCGCGAGAAGCCCGTTTTCGTTGCTCCCGAACCGACTGAACACGGCGCGGTTCCCGTACACAGATCCCAAACACTAAACAGGTGGTCATACACCGCCACACAGCGCCCGCCGCGATGAAACGGAACGGGTACCGATTGTAACTTACACTAAACCGCCAAGGTGCTGAACCAAAGATTATTAATGATCTGGATATCGGAGCACGGGAGCCTTTGATCCCGAGTTTCCCTCGGATTCGGGAAGGTCTAAGGAGAGTTGGAACTATGAAAGTGACGGTGTGTTTTGGAAGAACTCGGGTCGTGGTTCCTTGCGGAGATGGCAACATTAAAGTGCTCTCGCTCGTTCAGCAGGCCGCGATGCGGTACAGGAGAGCGATCGCTAAGGTGAGATGCTGTTTCACTGTATCATCTGATTGTGCTTTGGAAACATAGTTGCGCCGGTGAGGGCTGCAAATATGGCGGTGTAGAGACGGAGTAAGTGAGCGGGGGAAGGGATTGGGACAGTCCGGACACTTTAACTCCACGGAACACAGGGGAAAGAACGGCTTCATTCACAAGTTAATAACACTCTGTGTGTTTTACCCTCTTTTAATGTGTTGGGCCGTCTTCTTTGTTCTTTGTGTCTACAGAAGATGTGGGCAAATGGTGCAAATATGAAGTAATATAAGAGAGAGCGAAGTTTACTCCACGTTTCAGACGTTTTACCCTACTTTGGGACCCGTTAGGAATGACAGTATTTATTAGGGCGCAATATCATGTGCATTGACATTTTGTTTACATGGCGGGTTGCTGCAGTTGACGCATCCTTATGCCATTTCTAATGAAAAAAGCGTCTAGAACTTTTCTCATATGCGTGTGAGTCCTGCGCTTTGTTTCAATGAGTTGATGAGCGCTGCTGCTAGGCTAACAGTGGTGGTCACTGATATGTCTAATACACGTCTGGGACATCTAAACCGTGTTTTTTTCTCTCTCCCGATTTTCAACACATTTAAACTTCACGAGAGCGACGCGACAAAACCGGAACGCTCTCGTTAGGGAATCAACAAAGCTGTCCGTTTAGCGCGAGAGCTCACTGTCGGCGCGCTTGCTTCTGGACGTTCAGCTTCGTTGATTAAACTGCGAGCTTTTTAGTTTTGTCGCGTCAGTGTGTCTGTATGGGGCGCTAAAGGTATTATTATTATTTTTAAAGATATGTATGTTTTAGACGTTAACTAAAATATATATATTAGGCTTTACAACTAAAAAATGAACCGTGCTTAAAAATATCATAACAATACATGTCAGACATGTCAGAATAATAGATAATGTTGTTTTATTCTATGTAATATCATTGCGCCGCTTCACCCATGGTACCTGTTCCTTGATTATTACGCAGGAATGAGAGTATAGTCCCTAGCCTTATCGGCCTAGAAAATCGCAACTTTTCATTTTCTGTCGGTCTTAGTACATGATGTAACTACAGAAGAGTCAAGATTTGAGCGAGATGCTAATGGTCTAATCAGATTCAATGATGTATGCTAAGCTATGCTAAAAGTGCTACCGCCAGACCCAGAGATCGGTTGAATGGATTCGAAAACGGTAAAACTCAACTGTTTAACTAGGGGAGTTGGAAAATGAGCCTATTTTTAAAAAAAGTGGAGTGTTCCTTTAAGTGCAGACTTCGCTCACAGACGATTCTTTCATTGGTTTCAGTGTTGTTACTGCCTACAAATACTAATGTCTACCCATAATATCCTTAAAGGGTTAGCTCACCCAAAAGTGAAAATTCACACACATATGCGTCGTAGTGCTCACATGACAAGCATCGGCCAAAACTCGTCCGGTTTCGTATTTACTACATCAGCATTTTGTTTGTTTTTTGCGCTCATAAAGTATTATCGATGCTTCATAAAATGAAGGTTGAACCACTGAAGTCACATGGACGATTTTAACGATGTCTTTCCTACCTTTCTGGGCCTTTGGAGGGATCAGAGGATTTTATCAAAAATATCTTAATTTGTGTTCTGAACATGAACTAAGGTCTTATGAGTTTGGAACAACATGAGGGTAATTAATGACATAATTTTCATTTTTAGGTGAACTAACCCTTTAACCATAATCTTAGTATAGTGGTGGTAGCACATCCTAGCAATTAATGGCTAGGACTATAACGTTTTAATAATTGTTCTAATTTTATGAGAATGGGCAAGTCCACACCGCAGCTAATGATAATGACATAGAGGAATAATATAGTTGAAATGACCTGGACAGCATTTTAAAAACATTGACAACCAATCACAATCCACCTGAATTTAAAGAGCTCAAGCATTTAAATGGGCAGACAACATAATGTGTTTTTTTTAAATAATAAATAGAATGTTAAGGTGTGTTACTGTGGACACTAAAGTTATAGTTCTTGGTGTGAACAGGCTTTTACTGTTTGTTGTGAACAGATCCACTCATCCTTACATTTTTTTGAATCCTGGGGGGTATTCCAGAAAGCAGGTTATGTGACATACCTGGGTATGTTTAAGAGCAAATTAGCGGATAACCTCATCTTTCGGTTTCCAAAAACAGAGGTAACTTTCAGGGTATGTAAGTAACCATGGCAACTCACTCTCTAAACATAACCTGCTCCAGAGCCGCTCATGATTAGTTTAGTTAGTTTGCTTAAGAGGTATTCAGATCCGTGTTACATAATTAATAAAGTTATATTAATATAACTAAATTTGTTATAAAGTTACAGTTATATAATATACAATATTATATATTCTAAAGAATTAGAATTAAAAATAAGTTTTACATTTTAATGCAATTCAAATATATTTCTCTCACACATGGATCTGCATTCATTAATTAGCATCAAACAAACAATATAA
Organism: Paracanthobrama guichenoti; assembly: GCA_018749465.1. NCBI lineage: Eukaryota > Metazoa > Chordata > Actinopteri > Cypriniformes > Gobionidae > Paracanthobrama > Paracanthobrama guichenoti. Next base: position 14,138,472 of record CM031960.1, on the reverse strand, counting down.
TCCTTATTCTCAGTGAGTAAAGATTACTTATTAAACGAAGACATTGAATAAAATTATTGTATAACCTAGGTGGCGATGTGCACCAAGTAGGTTATGTAAATCGGCATTAAACAAAAGAGGAAGTAGAATTTCACGCTCTTTCTTAGCGTCTGTTTCCATGGTGAATCATCATTTCGTCGCTCTGTTGAGAATGTCTTGTGTGTTCACGGTTAACATACTCTGAGTTGTCTGAACTTACTCCCGGACTCGTTTTTGGAACCAGCATACCTGGAGTAAGCAAGGTTTGGGTTAATCAACCGAGAGTTCAGGGTATATGTGACGGTAAGTTAACCTTGCTTTCTGGAATACCCCCCTGAACTAAATCCATGATGGTAATGTGTCGTTCATGAAGTTTGTTCATTGGAACGAAAGAAACAAAAAGACTCGAGAGGTGAACTGAACATTTGTTATTCTTATTTATTGTTGACTGCATTATGGCTTCCTAATTTTGAATATGATCAAATATTATTGTGAGCGAAGTTTGCTGATGTTATATAAATTATATAATATAACAAATTGTATAATAAATATAACATTTTAACACAGGAAATGAACATGAATTGACTTAATTTACCCGATCTTAGTTCGACTTCATTGATAGTGATGCTTTTGTTGACAGGACTGTGTGATTGAGTTGACCAATGAAATTGGCTATGGGGAGGGGTTTGCTTTTAATTGGTTTGGGGAAAAAACGAGATCATTGACAAGTCCTTTTCAGATTTGCTAAACTGCATCCGAACTGTGCACCAGCATGAATCACCAACTTCATTGCAATTGAATCCACTCAGATGAGCCAAAACATTATGACCTGCTGCCTGATATGTTGTTGGTCCTCCTCTTGCTTCCAAAACGGCACTGACCCACTGAGACATGGACTCTACAAGACCCCTGAAGGTGACCTGTGGTATCCAGCACTGAGACGTTAGCAGCATATCCTTCAAGGTCTGTAGATTGTGAGATGGAGCCGCCATGGATCGAAGTTGTTGGTTCAGCCTATATCACAGATGCTCAATTAGATTAAGATCTGGTGAATTTGGAGGCCAGAGCAACACTTTGAACTCTTCATGTTCCTCAAACATTTTCTAAACAATGTGTGCGTTGTGGCAGGGTGCATGATACTGAAAAGAGGCCACTTCCACCAGGGAACACAATTGTCATGAAGGGGTGCACCTGGTCTGCAACAATGTTAGGTAGGTAGCATGTGTCAAATTTATGTCCTTATGAATGGCCAGACCCAGCAGAACAATGCCCAGGGCATCATACTCCTAGGCTTGTCATCGTCGTCCCACAGTACATCCTAGTGCCATATCTTCCCCAGGTAAATGGCACACATGCACACAGCCATCTACGTGATGTAAAAGAAAATGGGACTCAACGGAAAAGGCGACCTTCTTCCACTGCTCCAAGTTCCAGTTCCAACACTTGCGGCATTGTAGGCGCTTTCAATGGTAGACAGGGGTCATCATAGGCACTCTGATTGGTCTGTGTCTACGCAGCTCCATATACAGCTGAGTGCGATGCATTGCGATGCACATTCTTCCCATAACCATCATCAAAATTTTGAGTGACCTTCTGTTGGCTTGGACCAGATGAGATATCTTTTGTTGCCCTCGTGCATCGATGTGCCTTGGGCGCCCAACACCCTAGCTGCATCCGAAATCGAATACTTCTCTACTATATAGTATTCGAAAAACAGTAGGTGAAAAGTTCCCGGATGACCTATTACTTCCGGCGAGATTCTGAAGTGTGTATACGATAGACACTTTACTATCCCATGAGGCCACGGGAGACAATTTATGAATGGAGGTGAAGGGACGTAACTGACGCTGGTAGGTCACATGATAACGACAACATGGCGGATGTAGTATGTTCGGTTTACATTCATACTGTATTCATTCATACTATATAGAACGCACTTTTTTAACGGTCGTGAAGTTCGTTCAAATTTAAATGTAGTACCTACTCACATAGTACACGATTTCGGACGCAGCCCCTGTCACCTGTTTATTGTTTTTGTCCCTCCTCAGACCACTGATGGTAAATTCTCACCAATGCTGACTAGGAGCAACACACAAGCCTTGCCTTTCAGAGATACTCTGACCCAGTCACCTTACCATAACAATTTGCCCCTTTTCAGAGTCACTCAGATCGCATGCAACACGTTGATTATGAGAACTGATTGTTTGCTTGCCTTCTAATCTACCCAGACCTTAATATGTGGCCTTGTTAGGAGATGATCAGCGACATTTGCTTCACCTGTGCTCATCAGTGTAGATGTGTGTATGAGATGGAGAAGAACATAGACGTTAACAGCTTTGCACCGACTGATCTCCCAGAATACCTCAAAGTCTGATTTGCGCCGGTGAGAAATCAGCATTCAGGATCAGCAGCACTTAGAGTAATAGCGTTCAATAGGCAGCTTTTACAGTTAAATGATCCGAAGCCTAGAGATTTCAGCTCGATATAAAGGACGAGCAGGACTGAGAGAGACAAAAGCATGTTTGTTCACATGAATAAATAATTTTCTCTTTTAGTAGCATATGAGCAGAATAGTTTACATGTTTTCAGTGCTAGCCACCTGTGAGTATGTGTGTGTGAGGTGAAAGAGTTTATAGACACTTTGTTTTAAGATAGTTATAGCCACTTTGTTTGCTCTAAAACAGAACATCTGTTGTTGTGTATGGCTGTGATGACAGTTGTGTGTTATGATGATGTAGAGTTTCATCTTGATATAGAGTTTCACTGTGATGGAGCATTTATTATCATATGGAGTGTTATTGTTATGGCAAATCTGATTTTATGATGATGTTAAGGATGGCCTAGTCTAAGAAGTTTGGGCCAGTTGACCCAGCTGTCAGTTGTCATGCCCTGCAGACGTAAACATTTGGAATTGTGATCTGTATTGAACATTGTTGCTGATAAAAATGTCACCAAAGCTAAAGATGGCTATATAGAAGAGGCTTTATCACAGCAAAAAAATTCTGAAAATCACAGAATCAACAGTTAGAATGGTTCGAAAAAATTATAAATCACTGTATTTTCCAGCAAAAATGTTTAATTTACAGCTGTCATGGTTACATTTATAGCTGTACTAGGATATAATTGCAGCTAATATAGTTGAAATGGATAAAATTCATTATTTATCATTTGTTAACATTAGTTCACTACATTAGTTAACTAGGGCTGCCACTAACGACTAATTTATTGATGATCAATTAATCAACTAATTTATCACAATAATTTTCAACAATTTTACTTAAAAACATTTAATTTAACTTGCAACTTTGGCGTTCAGTAGTGTACTATAAAAAGTATAAATGTAAACAAGCCCTTGACAAAATGTAAAACTAAAAGAGTAAAAATATAAAAAGGTACAAATTTGTAAACCTACATAACAAAAAGAAAAGGAGAATATCAGCAAATAATTTTTATATAGAATAGTGTTGTCACGATACCAAAATTATGACTTCGATACGATACCAGACTAAAATACCTCGATACCGATACTGAATCAATACCACAGTCAAAAATAAAAATAAAAATTAAATGAATGAATAACTCACTTGGCCAGCATGTTCCTGCCCTGCTTTTGACCATTCCCCCTCTTTATAGAAGAAGAAAAGAAGAGCTATACATGCCAGTGTGAACATCCTTACAGAGCTGTTTGCAACAATCACATTATTATCAGTCATGTTAACACTAACCACTATTCTGAACAGGTTGGGATGACCAAATCTTATTGCATAATGAGTAATTTAATATTTTTTAAATGTAATTTTATAATTACAATATATATATTTAATTTTATTATATATATATATATATATATATATATATATATATATATATATATATATATATATATATATATATATATATATATATATAACATTTTAAATATGACAAAAGTAATTACAGTAACTCTAATTAACAGTAGCATTCAATAAAGAGATTAAATAATCAAATGTAAAAACAAAAATTAATAGTCTGCATAGTCACTCTGTAAATGAACTATACACTGATTTTCTATTTTCATTAATCAGAATATTAAGTCCGGCCCTTTAAGACCTGCACGAACCAAATTCATTGTAACACACGATTTCTCACTCAACTCTGTATACGTTCACTGAAGACATACTCCGCTGTGTTTACCTGAATACTCGCAGGATGTGCGTTGTTACATATTTTTGACCATTCAAACCCAATAATCCGCGAAACTGACGTCTTCATTGTTAATTCATGTTAGCTAAATCTACCATGTATGCTTGATAGCTAACTGATGTTAACAAATGAGACCTTTTGTAAGCGTACCATAATGGTTTCTATAATTTTGTTCCCCCATAATTGTAATATTGTGTAGCTTGTTTTCAATTTGTAAAATTAATATTAACTAACTATTTAAAAAAGAATTAAACACTTCATGAATTGTCCTGTCAACATTTTACCTGACACACTTTTTATATATATATATATATATATATATATATGGGGTTGATGGGAAATGTTGACGGGTCAAGTACAAGTAAAATGGGTAAAAAATACATACATTATTGTTGAGCCCCTATGAAGCGAGGACTGTTATGATAATTAGCTGATATTATGCTGATTTGGAATGCTGTTATTAATATGAGGGAAAACTAAAGTCAGTATGATGATGTGGCATGTTTGGGGTATTGTTAAGAGCATTTAGCTGAAATTGTGATTGTGGAGTGTCGTTGAGACAGTGTCGCCGTTGTGACATTGCTTTATTATAAGGAAGTGGAGTGCTGTAGCTGATATGCTGATGTCCATTTGTAGTTCATCACAGGAAATGGAGTCATGTGAATAATTAAATACGGTGTCTGCGCTCTGAGAGAGAAAGACAGGCAGAAACAGGGATGGTGTTTGTGAATGTGTGTTCTGTGGTGTCCTTGGTTCTGTTATATTGTCACTCATTCCATTTGTTTTTCCCAAATACCTCTGCTACTCTTTAACTACATTCAGCTCGCCTTTTTTCTTTCTGCTCACATTGCGCTCGTTCTCATGCTTTCAGCTGCTCAGACTGAAGCTGCTCTTCAAACCAAACACACAAACAGAGGTGTCCTGTGTGAGTCTGTGGGGTTCGGTTTTAGGGCTGATCTGTTGTCTGGAATTATTATCCATCAGGGCACCAGCACACATTATTCCTGTCTATATAATCTCTGTAAATTCAGAATTTTAAGGGTCATTAGTGTGTGTGTGTGTGTGTGTGTGTGTTTGTATGGGCCCTACAATCCCTGGTTGGATCACAGTGAACTCAAATATAACAACAGATTTACAACAGAAATATGGAAAGGCATCAAACTGAAAACATGGACATTTATTATAATCTTGCATATGAAATTGAGCTATCCCAGCTGATCACTGCTCTGGTCTGTTGCAGTGTTGGCAGGTTTTCAGACGCTTGTGTTTATGTAGCAGCTGTGCCTATAGAACTGAATTCTGACTGTTTTTTGTATGGTGCCTGTTTTTTTGTTGTCTTTATTTTCAGAAGCTTGATTTCTTTTTGTTTACATGCTGTTTGAGAAATGCATAGGACAGAAATTGAAAAGAATGTATTGTAGAATATGGGATTTATGGGAAGTACTCTCATTTTGTGATTCATGCATAAATGAGTTCAGGTCAACGTGGGAAAAGTCTGAGTCAATCTGCTAAAGGGTAATAATGGAATAACAGGTTTAAAAAGTGATTAAAAAGGATCTCCATTTTCATGGGTTTAAAAAAGATTTTTGTTATAAGAGACAATAAAAAAACACTCCTTTCCTGGTAAAAATTAACTTTGAACAACCTTTTTGACAAGCCAATGTAAGCCATGTCAGTCTTTGACTCTGAGTAACATGTCATTTATTTAAGCCACAAAATAAACTTAATTCCATAAAATAAGTATAATGAACCATGCAAATAGTTTTTCGAGCATCTCAAGCATGTTTTATATTTACCCAAAAAGCAAACAGTTCACCCCCCACGCACGTTATCACGTCCATCGAGGCTGGCTGTCGATTGGAATATTAGAACTAAAAACATCACTCATGGGCATAAATCACTTCACTGAATACTTGTTGGCTAAGAAATAAATACTTATTACCTTGTGATTCGTCTGTTTTCAAATCCACGTCATTTGAATATCACAACATTGATGTCTGTCAGAAAATAACATGCACAATACACTGCAGTATTTACGAGAAGCAGAGGTCCAGGCACACACATTTCCTGGAAACCCCACACTGCTGGATAGGGATGCTCCGATCTGGATTTTTGCAGCCAATACGACAACCAATTTCTTGTCGTCATGATTGGCTGATACCGATCATTCAGGCTTTATATAAGTGATATGTAAGCTCTGTGTTGACTGTCACTGTTAACTTTTTTTTTTTTCTTCAGATAAAGTAATACCACAGATATTGACTTGATTATATTATTTACTAGGGATGTAACGATACGCTCGTGTCACGATACGCTATGTCCCGCCTCTCTCGCTATTAATGCACTATACACTATACCATCTAAAATGCTTTGAATAATCATACTACCAAAACGAAATGTGATCTGATGATTTAAATAATGTTTGCGCTCTTACTTTGAAGAGTGCCGCTCCGGCAGCGCGTTCACTTCAGATGATCAAAGCAATCAATCACAGTTCTAATCGCAAGAAAGTGTGTCAAAATGACCGCTCTCAAACTGTAAATGTTTAGCTCATCCAAGAATATGTTTACTACAGTATGCACGTTGTGGTAAATCTGTTCATCATAAGCCATCGTTCGTGTCTCTTCAGAAGACTTGGATTTGGATTAGACCACTCGATTAGTTCTTTTACGATGCCTTTATAAAAATGTTTGGATCTTTTAAGTTTGAGAGGAATTGACTATAAATAGAGGGACAGAAATCCCTCAGGTTTCATAAAGAATATCTGCATTTGTGTTTGGAAGTTAAATGAAAAACGACTTGATGGTGAGTACATGACAGAATTTACATTTGTGGTACATTTGTAAATTTGTGTTTGGGTGAATTATTCCTTATAAATAGGCCTACTACAGCAAGTTGAGCCTTGGATAAAACAGCTCTATATCGCGAATCATATCGTTTTCATCAATGACACATATAGTCACATTTTTATATCGCGATAAATCGTTACACCCCTATTATTTACAGTAATGTTGTAATTGTTGTTTTAATTAAGAATCAAATAAATAAGCACAACAAATATTCATTTTACAATAAAAAGGCTTTAACATGCTGTCTATCAGAGATGATAATGTACATAATACATAACACACATAAATGTAAATTTAAAAAAAATATAATAAATATACATTTGTTTTTCACTTAAATGTTTTAAAATCAAGCGAGCGCACCGTAGTTACGTGTTAAGTGTATAAAAGGGTTAGTTCACCCCAAAATAAAAATTCTGTAATTAAATACTCGCCCTCATGTCGTTCCAAACCCGTAAGACCTTCGTTCATCTTCGTAACACAAATGAAGATATTTCTGATGAAATCCAAGAGCTTTCTGACCCCTCCATAGACCACTTTCAAAGCCCAGAAAGGTAGTAAAGACATTGTTAAAATAGTCCATGTGAATACAGTGGTTCAATCTTAATGTTATGAAGTAACGAGAATACTTTGTGCACATAAAACAAACAAAATAACAACTTTTATTGAAGAATTTCTTCTCTTCTGTGCCAGTCTCCTACACTGTGAGTAAACGCACTGCAGCACTTCTGAGTTATATGTCAGAACGCTAGCTTTGTATTGGCCAACTCCTGCATCAGCATCACACGCAAGCATTGTGGTGCTCACATGAACAGTGTCGGCCATTTGCTGTCGGTGTTCTGACGTAGAACCCGGAAGCGCTGCACAATGACAGACTTTTCATTTTTGGGTGAACTAACCCTTTAATGTCTTCAAGCCATGCAACGGATTAGGTAGGCTAGTTTAAAGTATAATTAATCAAGGGTCCAAAAAACCCTCCAAACAAGTGATTTTACTGATCTGAGCATATGAACTACTTATTTGTGTAAATGCCACAATAAAAGTGCATAGAATAAACAACTAATAAGATCATGGTATGTACCTTTAAGGTACTAATACGATCTCTTAAAGTACTGATATGTACCTTTTAGGGGTGAGTAACGTACAAAGACACTTTTGTACCTTAGGGTACCGCCCCAGTGGCAGCACTGTACCTTTTTTCTGAGAGTGCACGATCGGATCCTGGAAGTCCTGTAGCTTTAGCCAAGCTGCAAATACTTAGTATAGTTTGGTATCTTACTGAAATTGGTTAATTTAATAGGCCTTTAAAAACATCAACATTCTGTCTGTCAGAGACGACAACATATGTAATACATGACGCACATGAATATAAATGTGTTCTTCGCTAAAATGTAATCAGAATGATTATCCCTTTAAGAGAACATGCATCAAGTAAAACAATATCATAAAGACGTTCCAGTAATGTTGCTCTAAGAATGTTTCTCTCAACATCAACATATTTGTGTGATGTGATTGAGTACACGGAGGGTTCAGCTGTCACACTGAAAAATAGTTCCTAGCCACTGAATTGTTTCAAATGAGGCATTGTGTCTGATATGGATCTAATAAAGAATTGCTTTAAAAAATTGAAAGGTATCGTGGTTGTGATCTGAAAGTGACTGGGAGGAGCTTTGATTTTGGTTGATTGTTGATTGTGAGTTATTTAGTACACAACATTATAAATGTCTTGATTTTAGCATGTGTATACATATTATTATTATACATGATATTTTATATGATATTGATGTTATTTCAAATCTAAAGCATTGTTTAGTATGCTAGCCTATTAGTACTATTAGTAGCCTTGGTATGCTGAAGCATTGAGTTCCTTTGACTGGAACTAAGGGACCAAGCCCAACCCCTGAAAAACAACCCCAGACCATAATCCCCCCTCCACCAAACTTTATACTTGGCACAATGCAGTCAGGCAAGTACCTGACTGCCAAACCCAGACTCGTCCATCGGATCGCCAGACAGAGAAGTGTGATTCATCACTCTAGAGTCCAGTGGCAGCGTGCTTTACACCACTGCATCCGATGCTTTGCATTGCACTTGGTGATGTAAGGCTTGGATGCAGCTGTTCGGCCATTCCATGAAGCTCTCTATGCACTGTTCTTGAGCTAATCTGAAAGGTCACACAACGTTTGGAGGTCTGTAGCTATTGACTCTGCAGAAAGTTGCCGACTTCTCCACACTGTGAAACTCAGCATGCGCTGACCCCGCTCTGTGATTTTACGTGGTCTATCACTTTGTGGCTGAGTTGCTGTTGTTCCCAATTGTTTCCACTTTGTTATTATACCACTAACAGTTGACAGTGTAATATTTAGTAATGAGAAAATTTCACGAATGGACTTGCACAGGTGGCAACCTATCATAGCACCACTCTTGAATTCACTGAGCTCCTGAAAGCGACCCATTCTTTTCCAAATGTTTGTAGAAGCGTCTGCATGTCTAGGTGTTTGGTTTTATAAACCTGTGGCCATGGAAGTGATTGGAACACCTGAATTCAATGATTTAGGAAGGTGTCTCAATACTTTTGGCAATATAGTGTAGCAGCACTTAATTTGACAAAAATAAAAATGCAGTGTTGTAAAGAAATGGTTTTATTTTCGTTTGATTACATTTTAAAGCATTTTTAATTAAATGGTATTATGAATTAAATTGATTAGACATGCTTTTGATGGTTGAAATTGAATCAACCCATTAAAACATAATCCAGAACAACAAAAAAAAAAAGCAGAATTTGGACAAAATAATAATGGAGAAAAAAAAATCCTACACAATTAGCATGTTCTTCTCTCATTTGAGAAAAATATGAAAATCCTGAAGAAAGCTACTGAAGCACTGCTATATTCATCATGCTCATAGTGCCAGAACTATGACTAGAATTTGATGTGAAACAATAAATTTATTGTACGGTTTTAAAAATGGCATACAATAAAGAACACAATAAGTATACATTTATAATTAGTGTAGCTTTAACAGGTAACCTACCGAGGCCCAGGTCTCATTATCATGGGATTCTAGGTGATTCCCAATCCTCCTGACAACTAGGCACTGCATGTGCTCCAGGCCACCAGAGGTTTCGTCTTACCATAAAGCTTGTATTTGTACTTATTGCTGTATAAAAGGGAAATAATAAACTTTTAGCTGAAGTATAAGTGTGGATTGAAAACATCTGTCAGCTTAAGCTTTGAATGTTGTGTTTTTGTAATGTTTTGTGGCATAGGAAAATCTTGACCTTGAGTTGTGATTGGTTTCCTCTTTTTATGGGGTGGGGGATAGATCCTCCTATTTCTACTGAATCCTAGATTTCTCCACAGGGAATGACGCTGTTGGTGTACTAGACAGTATTTTGGAAAACACCATGTTAGTAAGTTCCCTGTTGGAAACCCTCAGCCTCTTGCTGAACTTTCTGTGGAGAAACTCTCAGCTAACATTTCAGAAAACTCCCCTCAGGCTCATCGGAAAAATGTGCCTGGGGCATCATTTCTGCAAAATAATATTATGTTGCGCTAACAAGCATGTTCAGTTTTATCCGAAACATAACTTAATCTAATAAAGAGTCTAATAAAGATTGTCTCAGATCTAATTTGAAGAATTGGGTTCATTTATGGACAGTTGTGACGTTTATGGATCATCTGTACTTGAGGGCATTCTTGAGGGCAAGTCATGGCCAATTGCTACAATGTATAATTGTCTTGTAAAACCCACAGAATACAACTGACATAAACGCATAGTAATGCCTGTAAGATAGCAGTGTGGACACAACTGTGGTGTAAAGTTCTCAGTACTGCCGTGGGTCACATACACGGATGAGTTCATTGGTTCAGTGCTTCTTAAAGTGACAGTCACTCATTATAGATAGGCAGTGCAGACCCACGTGATTAAGTTGGTTAGCTGTCAAACATTCAGTAAGTGTCTGTTTCGGTGTAAATGTCAGAACGACCCCTGCACCTTCGGTTTAGGACATACTCATAACTTTGTATGTGTTATTGCCAGTAATTTCCATTTCCATTTATTTTCTTGCAGTAAGATGACTATGATGTTGTGTATCATTTTGAACTAAAGACACTTATTGTAATTTGCAGATATGAAACAACCTTATTTTGGCCATTTATGATTTTTTTTTTTACTTGTCTTGACAGGCTTTGCTATTCTTTTGGGTCCATATTCAGAAATTTGTCCCCAAAAGGGTGGCAAAACCTGCCCATACAAGTGAACACAGTGTGTGTGTTTGTGCAAGTTGTTTATCTGGGTGCCAAGCTATTCTGAATAGCATGAGATCCACAGAGGGGTATTTCAGGCTGCATGAAGCTCACAAAGGACTTATTCCTCAAGAGACTGCTTTTAGCAGCACAGTTTTTGCATTTGTGTGAATCTCCCGCTGTGTGTGTGTGCGAGAGAGAGGGAGAGATGGAGGGATTGTGTCTTTATATGGTCGTGTCTGTAAGATCTTCGTCACGATATTTAAAACATCAGCACTAATGTCACTGGAATAGTCAAAGACGGCAGCTTTCTGCTATAAGCAGCTGCAAGTGTTAGTATAAACATACAGGATTCAGTGTATATACAGGTGTTTCTTCAGCTATATGGGCACTTTTATGTCCCGGAGCTCATTTTTATTAACTTACAGATCTTAACTTTTTTTTTTTGTAATATGAAGGTCACATTAAAACGTAGAAACTTTTTTTTTTTAATGCCTTTATTTATATTTGTACTTTTCAAATGCTCTTTATTATATTACTCAGGATGCACGATATATTATATTATATTATATTAATTGTGCATGCTCATTTTCCCTGCATGTTTTTACATTTGAATGACCTTTTTGTCATCTAACGCTTACTTGAAGTTACTCTTTAAAAACACCAATAATTTAATAACACTGTTAAATGTAAATTTAGCAGATCTCAAAATGAATATCTATTTTTCATACTGTACATTACATAATTTTGCGATGCCTAAATTCACTTGTAGAATTTAAAACAATTGCTTTCAGTTTTTAGCTTTATTTTTAATATATGGTGACAAAATTGTGTAAAAATGTTTTTTATCGGTTTGTCTGTCAAATTAAAAAAATAATCAGTTTATGAGTATTGGCCAGTTTTAGTGCATCCAATATGTATTCAATCTCAGATATCTCAATCTCGGTGCCGGAAGGCTGACTGACATCACCCAGGCTACCCCGCCCCCGCAAATAATGAAGTTGTTCCCGATCACAATACAAATGACATTCAAAACAGTTCAATGAATTTTAACACAATTTAAACACTAAAGATTGTATTGTGCAAGAAACGGCAAATTAATTATAGGCTACTGGAATTATAGGGTACTAGCCGCCTGAATTGTCACATAATTTTACTATAATGCGTAATTCATGTGGGATATATTTGATGGTGCTTTTGGGTCCCTCTTGAAGCTTGATAGCCACAGTCCTCCTTAACCTTTAATTAATTAAGTGACGGTAAAAGACTGTAAAAATCCTACGGTGAAAAAGTTCATTTGCTAACATAAAGTTTCCTTACTTTATACAGTGAGGAACTGTAATAGATTGAATACATTTAATGTAATTTTTCAGTAAAATACCGTTATTTACAGTTTTTGAAAGTGAAAAAGAACAAGTTGTGTAATTTACAGTGAAAAAACGTAAATTGACATTCCCAGACTTCCCTGTGTGACACTTCACATTTGATGTATTTTTGTTTAAATAACTGTTTCTTTTTAGTTGGGTCAACTTGGGTCAGTTGGGTCATCTGTTAATGTCAATTATGTTTTCAAACATTAGGGTTTTATGTTACATCTAATATTGTTAAATTAATGTTTTATTGCATATTTTATTTTATGTGCGTTACCATGATGGTGTTTAGTGTTTGTGTGAATGACTGTGCACCTTCTATTAGTATTGTCCTCCTAAAAGCTGCTTGAATGAGCTTTGATTCATCCCATGTGACTCATCACCACTGTGGTTATTGGTTGACATTATATTACAAAGGTACACAAAAGATATTGGTGTTTCAATAATTGATAATTTAACATTATTTCAGTTAATGAAATAGGTTTTTTTTACTGTAAATTTAACTTAAATCTGTAAAACCTTAAATGTTGCTACCGTACTTTTTACGGTAAAATAAAAAAAACGGCAGCTGTGGTTGCCAGAAATTCACCGTAAAAAATATGGTAGCGACATTTTAGGTTTTACAGATAAATGTAAATGTAGTGTAATGTAAATGTAACGTTTGTTTGTTTGTTTTTTGTTTTATAATGTGTGTGATTTCGGCAATACTATAAGATCATTACAAATCACACTAGATCAAATAAACTTGGGTACAACATGTATGTAGACTGTACGATGATGACACTTATTCAATTGGAGGCTACGCCGCAAGTTAGTATAGAAGAATAAAACGTCATCAGCATGCGCTAGTGGTAAACAGATAGAGCAAGATAAAAAAAGAGAATATGGACGCGGTCATGGCTAGGGAAAAGAGGCCAACTTGGCATGGCAATTTTACAAAAGGAGCTTCATGTAAGTAGTTTTAAGTTTTAGGGCCATGTCGTGTTAATCAATACGCCATTTCATGTTGCAGTTTTATTGGCTAGTCAGTAGACGTATAGGTCGTAGTAGCAAACACGCTGTGAAATGATCACTGTCAGAAAACTATCTCAGGCTATCTTTGGTCGCAAGACCGTGACAACGGTCGTCTTTGAATGACGTAGGACCACCGTTTAGGTGCCACGACCACAGAAATCGGATGGCGCAAAATCCTACTGTGTCTATAGGGCATAAAAAATCACACTTTGTGCTTCACGGGAGAAAAAGTCATATGTGTTTTGATCAACCTGAAGATAATGACAGATTTATTGTTTTTAAGTGCTGTCCCTTTAATATTGCATTTATGCTGGACTGGTGTTTCTGTGCTGAACCTGTGACTGGTTTTACGAGGTTAACAGTCATTTTGGGAGCCTGTCCTTCTGCCTGCAGATCCAGCTGAAGACAGATGAGTGTTAACGGACGGTCTATTTTTAACTCTTAGATGAGGCATTAATGGATGTGACTTAATTGAGTCTGTAGCTGAAACGACTGTGTGTATGTGCGTTCTGGGGAAGAGCTGCTCGGCTGGAGAGCGAGTTTATGGGTTCAGTGTCATCTGTTCTAAAACGTTGGACAAAGAAAGACAGAATGAAAGAATAAAATGCAGAAATCTCAACACATCAGACAGCATTGTGAATGGGTTATGTAAGGGTGCAGCTGTGCTACAGGGATTTGTTCCTCTGTGCTGGTGTACAGATATGCTTATGAAAGGGAGAGTGGGGCAAAGGTTTTGAGATTTCGGTGTGGTTTTTCAGTGTTTTAAGCCTTGGTGTGATGTTGGAATTAATTACTTGTTTTGCAGATTAATTCATTAATAATTGTGTCAATATTTTGCTGAGAAAAAGCCCCCAAATCAAGATAATAAGGAATTTATTTTTATTTAATTTTATTATTGAACTGAACTCGCAAACACAAGCTGGTTTATTTGTTATTATGATGATGGGAAATACTTTATTACAGATTTATGTACATGCGCTTAAAAATATATGTTCCAAAAAGAGGTTTCGCAGTGATGCAAAAGAAGAATGATTTTTTTTTTGTGATAATTTTTGAAAAGATGCTTTTTTTTTTTCTTAGTGTGAACAACCTTTTTCCACTATAAAGAAGTCTTTGTGGAATGGAAAGGTTCCATCATGGATGGAGGTTCTTCATGGAATCATAAGCCGCGTTTCCACCGCAGGAACTTTCCCCAGGAACTAGGGACTTTGGGGGCGAAATCAGAGCGACTATAATTTCGGCCAAATAGCCATTGAGAGAGACTGAAGCTGAAAGTATGTAAGACGGGGAGAGATTCGACCTTTTCTGGACCTTTTAAAGACCTTTGGAGTATCCTTTTTTTTCTCAGGGATAAAGTTGCATTGACCTCGCACACAGATGAGAGTTTCAGGCATTTTTTCTGTGTTTATAATAATGATTATAAGGGGGTGTTTATATGAAAACTTTGAATGAACTTTGTCCGTTCATTTACACAAGTTTTTGAAAACATTGCCGTCTCCATGTGTATTGCGTATGTTCATTTTATGTTTTCTTTACAAAGTGACATCGCCAACTACTGGCCTGGCATGAATAATACAGTGTTTTAAGTCATTTTTGCGGTTCCGTGTGAACTGGGATTGTTTCAACAATGTTGTCCTCTGTACCGCAAAACTTTTAAAAATCCCAAATGAAAAACTGCTTAGTACATCGTTGTCATGTAAACGTACACTAAAGCCCGGAATACACCAACCCAACGTCAAAGAACTAGCAGCGACTGTGTTGTCGCCTCTCGTCGGCTGTGTCTGGGCCAAAAAGCTGCACTTGAACACACTTAAAGGACTAAAAGCGACTGTCAACTAGCATGTGCGTTCTGCGCCTGCATGCAAGTAAATTTCTGTCTATATCAGCAGGTATCGATAGTCTATTTTCGTCATTCAAAAAGTGAAACCGAAACTAGGACTGCAGATATACAAACCGTAAACAAAGCAGCGCTTGCTTACCATTTTGGATATCAGTCACGCTGATCTCTTTCTTCATTCCAGTCCGCTCATGTTAATATGAAAATATTTGTGCATTCGAATGCTCAGGTAAGGTGATGTAAAATTATAACAGCCTTTTGCCTGTACCGTCTTTGCTCGCTTCTTTGCTCATCAGTTTTGCGCTTTTTTTTTTTTTGCACGTTGGCTCATTTGCTAAGCTGAACAGCCAATTCTTGCTCTCACTGATGGCCTGACACTAATTCAGTATGCTCAATCCGCCAAAAAAAAGGTGCCCGACTAGAGCCAACAGTGCAGAACACACAGAAAAACGAAGAAAAAAAATGGCCCGACATTGCCGGACGCCTGACCGTCGGCTTGGTGTGTAAGTCTCTGGGCATTTGACCCTAGAGTCATATAGCTGCTTCAATCACTTCTCCAATCTAATGAAATCAAAACTCTTAAATCGAATGTTTTCTTCCTGAATCAAATCTGCAACTAAAATGAATTCCGTTATATTGAATCTCTTCTCAAATTGAATCTCATCAAATCTCCTTTCCAGTTAAATCTGAATGTTATATTTTCAAATGGAATGGCATGTCTTCTTGAATTGCATGTCAAACGTATTCATTAAGGCATATTCATTAAGGCCATAGCCTCTACGCCGTGGGCTATGTGTCGATTTTTCATTTATACTTCTGCGTCCTTGTCCGTTGACGTGCAGTTACACATGCAGAGCTGTGTATCCCTGAGGGAGGGGTTCTGGCAGACCAATCCACGCAGAATCGGCGCGTTGTAAAAGTTTTGGAGAGGTGCGCGTCAGGGTACGTCATAGGCTACGCGCGCAACACACAGCCTGCGACGTAGCTACGGCATACACTCGAAGCAGAAGTATAAATTGGGCTTAACTCTTCTTAAATCGAATCTCTTTTTTTCAAAATGATTCAAATCTCCAATTTAAATGAATCTCTAGTCGAATTGAATTGCTTCTTGAATTGAATTTTATATTGAATTTCTAATTAAACGTTATAGGATCAGTGAAATGAATTAAA
This sequence comes from Paracanthobrama guichenoti, assembly GCA_018749465.1. Taxonomy (NCBI): domain Eukaryota; kingdom Metazoa; phylum Chordata; class Actinopteri; order Cypriniformes; family Gobionidae; genus Paracanthobrama; species Paracanthobrama guichenoti. The sequence continues at coordinate 14,121,788 of CM031960.1, read as the reverse complement.
GCATTTCCTCCTCATAGAGCAACAGGTTGTAGAGGATTACTGTTTGGGCTGTGCGATATGGACAAAAAATACTATCACAATTTTGCCTTAATTGTGACAGTTAGTCGACAGGAAGCAAAGTTGGAGAGAGAGATGGGGACGGAATCGGGAAAGGTCCATGAGCCGGGGACTCAAACTCGGGACGCCTAAAGCGCAACGAAGCCATCGGCGCGGACAATATTGCCATTTTTTTAATGCAATAATTGACAATATTTGCAGGCACCACATCTTTGCATAAATGTTACTTGCCGTCGGTTATTTCTTTCTGCCTTTTTGAGCTCTTTTCGTGTGTTGCAGTTCGCAAATGCCCGTGTTATCGATTTTGAATGAGATATTGTTTTTCTGTGTAAACATGCATTAGGTTCACGTCTGTAACGTCTCGTGTCTTTTGCAGCATCTTGAGCATGACACGGTGTTCTCCACGGTGGTAAAAGACGTGGAAAAACCGTGCTTTCTGCAAGCGCACATCCCGATTCCGAATAAACGCACAACCCTATACTGTGTATTTTACTGCATATGTCATGTCGTCTGTTGCCCTAACTCTGCAAACACTCTGAACCACCCTGTGAAATACACGGCAATTTTCATGTTTCAAAATGTGACAAACAACGGTAAGGAAACATTCCTTACTGTTTTTTTTTTTTTTTTTTTTTTTGGTGTGTCACATTTTGAAATATTTCAGATGCCCGCATGCCTCTTCAGAGTAAACACTCATTAAGCCAAACGCGAGTTTGCTCTGTGAAATGACTCTTATTTCCTGTATCCTGCAGAAAGAGAGCCAGTTTGTTGAAAAAAGAGGCTTTATAAAGACTCTTTCTCATGAAAACACTTTGCTCTCTGTTGGTGGAGACTGACGTTCCCTTGTTGGACTGCATGTTTGAGTTAGCGGACATGTGCTTTCTCTGTCTAGACATTTTACCAAGATTTATTAGCATCATAAGTAAGGGATTACATTACCAAAGCATTAATAAACATCACACATATACACCCACGCAAACACAGTAAGGATAGCAGTGTAAAGTAAGTTTGAATATCCGGTTGCTGTGTACATGTCTCTCCTCCATGGATGCTCAATAAGACATGGACTCTGTAGTATCAGATACACTTACTTGTCTTTGACAGCACAATCCTCTCAGCTTACACATGCGGGTCTTTCTGAGAGTGAACTTCTCACGTTACTGAACGCGTCCTCGTTTAGGACTATTTGCTTCTGAGCTGAGAGGAAGAAAGGAATGAAGAGGAGGAGACAGAAAGGGTTTTTAGCCTGGTCTGGTCTCATTTGTGTGTGAAGAAAGCTAGATTGTGATGTTTAGAGATGTGGAAGCATCACTTCTCTTTACAGAAGAGACTCGGGGAGGAAAAGGGTGCGGCTAAGCAGGTAGAGTCAGTGCTGATTGGTTCACAGCCTTGTTGCTTTGTGACATCATGACTTTTGATTGGCTATCAAAATGATTAGTTTACCTATTGTAGATTGTATGATGAAACTGTATTTATACTCTGATTTTTAAATGTTTTTTTTTTTTAAAACCCTAAAGTTTGGCACGTAGCACCTATACCGCTGTGTGCTACAGATGTGCGCTATTTCTTTTCTAAGCATCTTAAAATCTCAAATTTGGAGTTTTGTGGCTTTTAGGTTTTCTCCACAAGCTTAGAGTTCAAGCAGAAAATTTATTAAAAATGTAAAGTGTTGTTCTCTTCCAGGAAAATGGACCAAGAACTTGACTCATCCAGCACCACACAGATTTTTGCTCAATAAATATTATTTTTAATTGTATTCATTTGTATTTGTTTTATTTTATTTACTTTAAGTTATTATTATTGGGCATTATAAATCTATTAATAATTGGCTGGTCATTCCTACAGTTATATATATATATATATATGTGTGTGTGTGTGTGTGTGTGTGTGTGTGTGTGTGTGTGTGTGTATATATATATATATATATATATATATATATATATATATATATATGTATGTATGTATGTGTGTGTGTGTGTGTGTGTGTGTGTGTGTGTGTGTGTGTGTGTGTGTGTGTGTGTGTGTGTGTGTGTGTGTGTGTGTGTGTGTGTGTGTGTGTGTGTGTGTGTGTGTGTGTGTGTGTGTGTGTATATATGTGTGTGTGTATATATATATATATATATATATATATATATATATATATATATAAATATAAATGAATGAATGAATAAAATTTGATATAATTATCCATTATTATTATTAGTTTAGTATTATTTATATAAAATGATTATATTAAACATTCCTTACCCATACATACTCCTGACTGGAAAATGCTTTTCAGTTTTGATCGACAGCTGTTGCTACCCAATAGTTCAGTTCATGTTCTCTATATGACTTTGAACTTCATTTGCTCTCTGTTGTCTGTCTCTATGCTCTGATTGTGTGTGTGTGTGTGTGGTCCTGTCTGGGTGATGGTCTGGATTCAGGTGCATTATCCTGATTAGTTAAACCCTCATTATGTGTGTGTGTGCTCATCCTGATTGATTAGAGTGTCCTGGTGTGTGTTTAAGGCTCTTCTGTGGTAGAATTACTTTCACTTAAGTTCAAGTCAAACAAAAATTAAACATGTTCTCTCTCTCTCTCTCTCTCTCTCTCTCTCTCTCTCTCTCTCTCTCTCTCTCTCTCTCTCTCTCTCTCTCTCTCTCTCTCTCTCTCTCTCTCTCTCTCTCTCTCTCTCGCTCTCTCTCTCTGAAGAGTACTGGGTCTCTCTCTCTCTCTCTCTCTCTCTCTCGCTGCTCTCTCTCTCAGGGTGAACACAGGTGATGGAGGAATTCTGGACCTGGATGATGTTCTGTGTGATGTGGCTGATGACAAAGACAGAGTGAGACGTGCATTCTCTCATTCAAACACACACTCACACACTGCTCGCATTCTCTTCTAAAACAGGCAGCGCTCCTGTGTGTATGTTGGTTTTGTAGTATGTATTTTAGTTACAGGTATCAGATGACTCTTGTCTCCCAATAACCATGACCTAATTTGAGGATGGACTCACAAACACATCCACACACTGCTCTAAACTCCAATGATTCTTTCTATTGAGGCATCACTAGGCCTGTATGGAATCTGTCTTGCAGAAGTCTTTTTGAAAATTCTACACATTTCCCTCTTTTTGTGTGTTTGTTTAGTAAAAAAAATGTTAACCTGCTAATGCCTTCAGATTCACCAATAGGAGTAAAGTACTCAGTTCCATTTAACACATTTGACCATATTCAGATGGATTACTTAGAATTCCACAGAATCCCACAGATGCAAAACTGAACTGATGCAAAACCAAACAAAGAATGAAAATGTGTACAGATTCTATGCGCAACTTGGAAATGCTAGTCTGATGCATTAGAAGTAGGTATGCATGATATATCGGTACCATATTGGTTATTAGCCTGATATTAGAGCTTTTCTTTTTCAACATACATCACATCACACGGTTGATATTCAATTTTCATGCTCATTTCCCCTATTTTTACATTTAAAAAGTAATCCTGAAAAATTTAATAACACTTGTGTAATCTTTAGCAAAATTCTACAAAAAAAAAAATATATATATCTTTCATTGTATTGTACGTTATAATATTATGATGCCTAAATTCAATAATATTTAAATGATTTTAAATGTTACTGTTTCTATTTTTAGTTTATTCTGACTAAATAGTGTAGAATATTAATTTAGGTTATTATTTGATGATGATGATTATTATTATTATTGTTGCGATATTATAATTATATTAATAATGGTCTCTATAATGTTCAGGATGTTTCCTACACTTGGCTATTAAGAATATCAAAAATATTTAAAAACAATAATAATAACAACAGTAATTATAATTATTTATAAAAGATTATGGTAACACTTTATTTTACAGTGTCCTTGTTACATGTTACATGTACTTACCATAGTAATAACAGTAAATTATGCATAATTACATGCAACTAACCCCTAACCAAACCCTAATCCGACCCTAACCCTATAGTAAGTACATGTTGTTAATTAATATGACTCAGTACTTAAATAATTACACTGTAACAATGACACCTTAAAATAGTGTAATCGAGATTATTACTATTATTATTATTATTATTATTATAATATTGTATATATTAAAACATTGAAAACAATTGATTTTAGTTTGTTCTATTTTAGACAAAATGCTACAGAATTGGACTCGTTGGTATCAGACAGAACTTGAGAAATTGTCATCTCTAATTAGCAGTACTGCATATTTAAAGTCTTTAAAATGAACAGTTGTGCACGTTTAATAATCAAAATGAATGAATGACTAAAATAGCAAGGAGGAGGGATTTTGGTTTCTGTCTTTGTGTTTTGGTGAATGTCTGTCTAGACCTCTTCAGACTGCGGTCTTCACGGTGACTCTGCCCCCCTCTGGCCAAACACAGGCAGTGCACTGTCTTTTCCACATTTCTACATGTTGCTGACCCAGAACAGATGATATCGGCTTACCGAGACCACAGACACTTTGCTAGAATGTAGTTGTGTGTTTGATGTGGTGGGTGTGTCTGGGCGTGTGCGTGTTATTTTAGTTCTCTGTGTGAAATAAAAGACACTTCACATCTGTGCCTGAAGGAGCGCGTGAGATCATGCCACCAGAGTTATGCTCACACATTTATAGTTGATCGTGTCTAGTTTTACCATATAAAGGCCATCTCTTCTGTCGGCCAGTGTTCGTCACATCCTGGTATCTCACACAGATTGACTGAGTGACTCAGGCTGCACCTGCGGTCACAGGAAACACTGTCCACAAACAGGAAGTGCTACAATACAGCGTTAATGTGGCTTAGTGTGACTCACTCAATCTGCAATCACACAAAAGCACAGAAACTCACACGTGTATGTAAAAAATGGGCTGTGGTAAACTAACATGTACTTTCTGGCTAAACATACACACACACACATACACATTTGGAGCAGGGCATTTATAATTTTGTATTCTTAATTTACTTTTTTTTTTTTTTTTCATTTTTAGTTTATTCATTTTTCTTTAGCTTATGCTCTGTGGCTATATATATATATATGTATGTATGTATGTATGTATGTATGTATGTATGTATGTATGTATTATGTATGCATGTGCATGCATGTATGCTATATATATATATATATATATATATATATATATATATATATATATATTTTTTTTTTTTTTTTTTTCAGAAAATGTATTCAATATTTTAATTTAAGGATTTTAGTAAGTTAATGCTTTAACATTTATTTATAGGTTATCCACAATTTAAAGTCAAATTATTTTGTGCCCTTTGTTTTTTGAAGAATTTTTTTAAGTTAAGGTTGTTTTCTTTTCATCTCTTGTATTATGTAAATTAATACTTTTTTTCAGCAAGGATGCATGAAGTTATCAAAACTGACAAAGACATATACAATGTTACAAAATCATCAATTTAAAATATACTTTCTGTTCATCAAAAAAAGAAATTCACAGCACATTTTTTTTCAACATTGATAATTTATTAAATATAACATTATATTTTAAATGATTAAAAATACATTGTTTTAAATATAAAAATTGTTGTAATATTTCACAATATTACAATTTTTTTTTATTTTGATCATCAATGCAGCCTTCATGAACATCAGATGACTTTCAAAAACATCCCCAGGTGCTGGTCATATAATTAGAATATCATCAAAAAGTTGATTTATTTCACTAATTCCATTCAAAAAGTGAAACTTGTATATTATATTCATTCATTACACATAGACTGATATATTTCAAATGTTTAGTTCTTTTAATTTTGATGATTATAACGGACAACTAAGGAAAATCCCAAGTTCAGTATCTCAGAAAATTAGAATATTGTGAAAGGTTGAATATTGAAGACACCTGGTGCCACACTCTAATCAGCTAATGAACTCAAAACACCTGCAAAGGCCTTTAAATGCTCTCTCAGTCTAGTTCTGTGGGCTACACAATCATGATGTACATAAACTGCTGACTGCTGACCTGACAGTTGTCCAAAAGACGACCACTGACACCTTGCACAAGGAGGGCAAGACACAAAAGGTCATTGCAAAAGAGGCTGGCTGTTCACAGAGCTCTGTGTCCAAGCACATTAATAGAGAGGCCAAGGGAAGGAAAAGATGTGGTAGAAAAAAAGTGTACAAGCAATAGGGATAACCGCACCCTGGAGAGGATTGTGAAAGAAAACCCATTTAAAAATGTGGGGGAGATTCACAAAGAGTGGACTGCAGCTGGAGTCAGTGCTTCAAGAACCACTACGCACAGACGTACGCAAGACATGGGTTTCAGCTGTCGCATTCCTTGAGTCAAGCCACTCTTGAACAACAGACAGCGTCAGAAGAGTCACGCCTAGGCTAAAGACAAAAAGGACTGGACTGCTGCTGAGCGGGCCAAAGTTATGTTCTCTGATGAAAGTCAATTTTGCATTTCCTTTGGAAATCAGGGTCCCAGAGTCTGGAGGAAGAGAGGAGAGGCACACAATCCACGTTGCTTGAGGTCCAGTGTAAAGTTCCCACAGTCAGTGATGGTTTGGGGTGCCATGCCATCTGCTGGTGTTGGTCCACTGTGTTTTCTGAGGTCCAA
>CM031960.1:14090159-14112659 GCA_018749465.1 Paracanthobrama guichenoti | reverse complement strand
TGTGCAATTCCTTTTCAAGCAGAATAACAAGTATTACTTTCTTAAATATTAGAAACATTAATTTCTGTGTGAAACAAACTTCTTATGCAGTTCTGCTAAGAGACAGTAGAGGGAGCCAAAGATTCAGCTATAATTCCCTAGACATGCATCACCTTTCTCTCTCTCGTTCTCCCTTCCATCCTCCATACCTCGCTCTCCCTCCATCCCCACTTTTTTTGCAGTGTCTTAAAACAATGAAACTGCTTTTGTCAGGTATTGAGCAACATAAAAGCTCTTTTATGTCAGTGTTGCTCTGCCCCCTTCTGTGATAACGTCCTCTATCCTCTCCTGGACAGGAAGCGGTCGCCGGTTATAAACAGGACGTTAAAGCATCTAAACGTGCTACTTCTGGTCGGACGGTGTTTGTGTGGATGTCTTGTTTGTGTGGATGTTTTCCTCAATGCTTAAGGAAGTGTGTGAGTGGTGGCGTCTTAACAGGAAGTGTTTGTGAATTGGCGCTGCTGGCAGTGTTGCATTCGCTTCTGACCATATGATCTGTAACGTGTGTATGTTCACGAAGAGTGTGACCGACACTAATAACCAGTGAATTATTGCATACATGTTATAATTTAAAAGTTTATTTACCCAAAAATGAAAATTCTGTCGTTTCAAACCCGTAAGACTTTCGTTCATCTTCAAACCACAGATTTCTGTCCCTCCATTGACAGCTACGCAACTACCACTTTGACACTTCAAAAAGTGTTTGGAATGACATAAGGGTAACTGCTAACGTTTTAATTTTTGGGTGAACTATCCCTTTAAGGACAGCGAGCTGGTGTGGCCGTCTCAAACACAAACTTGTTTCTATTAGCAACAGGTCTCATGAGGGATTGAATCAATGAGTGGGTTTACATGGGTTATGGGATGTGGCTAAGCACAATGCACAAAAAAAAAAATCTTAAGGAACCCATCAAATGCAAAAATGCGGCGTTTAGTCCATATGGTCTTAGCTATATGCTAATACACTCATGTTGAGGAAAATGCTTTGTGTTTAGTAGAGATAATACGCATTTGACATTTTCTTTTTTTAGGAAAACGGACTAAGGATATTAATATTAAAACAAGTCTTGTCAAATAAAATGGTTTTTAGAATGATTTTAATATACCCATTAAAATACCACCTGGCACCTGCCACTGACTAGCATGTTGCAAATCATGGTTTGTGAGTGTGTTGTCAGACATGCTAACTAAAATCTATGCTGTAAATGCGCACGCACGCACACAGACACACACACACACGCATCGCAGTATGAAATATATATTTAAGATAATTGTGTGTGTGTGTATATATGTATATACACTACATTATATAATATACTATATTATACAGTTATATAATATACTGTATTATATATGTACATGCACCATAATCCATATAAAATACATGGTTAACTGTTATAACAATACAACAAACAAATGTTAAGTAAATAATTAACATTATTGTTAATCATTAATGAACATTTCTGGTAACACTTTGCAGTAGGTTTCAGTTTGTTAACAGTATTTAATGCATCAGATCCCCATGAGGTAAATAAATTATAAATCCTACTAAATTATGTTTTCTGAAAATATTAAAATGCAGAAAGTTTTCTGTGATGGGTAGGTTTGGTGTTAGGGGATAAAATATACAGTTTGTACAGTATAAAATCATTATGGAAAGTCCCCATAAAACATGGAAACCCAGCGTGCGTGCGTGTGTGTTGACTGTTTTACAGTGGCTTTGAAAATTGTTCATCCAACCAGATTTTACAGCCGTAACTGTCCAGCTGAAGATGAACTGTGGCCTCCTCTCCTTTGCTCGGGTTCAGACTCATATGGTCAGTTATGTGTAAACTAAGCTATAGGGCAGTGTGTGTGTGTGTCAGAGTGAGATGAGTTCAACAGATTGTGAGGCTCAGAGATCACAACCTTGTAAAGAGAGGAAATTAATATCCACACAGGAAGTATACAAATGTTCTCCTGGGAACTTCCTGTCAGCACACTTGGCGCGCACAAACTTCTGTTGACCTCCAGTGTGTGTGGAAGATGTTTGTAAGATGCGATTTGGGTCAGTGAGTTCTTGTTTTTAGAGCCATTGTGAAACACATGGAGGAATTTCTCAACGCCGCTGTTCTCATCCAGCTGTAATGCTACTGTGTGTGTGTGTGTGTGTGTGTGTGTGTGTGTGTGTGTGTGTGTATATCAGTAATACATGAGGTGTCATGTTTGTTTAGGTAACCAGTAAGAATTGCTCAACCTTATGAAGAACAGCACTGCAGTGTTATTTGTAATGTTAAAGTTCGTTGAGGTCTAGAGCATTTGAAATTGCAAGACAGACACACACACACACACACACACACACACACACACTGCAGCTAAAGACATTTGTTATGTCTTCATATATCTTTCCCCTTCATCTCTATTGTTTTCATCTCTCTTTTTCTTCTCTGCACTGCCGTTTTGTTTCTAAAGTGGGGAAAATATCATATACTCAGTGTGTGTGTAAATCTGGCAAAACCTTTGGGGGCATTCAGTGTGTTCTCGTTTGTATTTTTAATTTTTAAAATGCACTTTTTTTTTTAGGGTGTGGGTTTTGGGTTTGTCTAATTTATAATTGCCTGTATATAAAAACAAGAGAAGTGAGTGTGTGTGAGAGAGAAAGCAGCTTTAGTGTTTAAGCTTCAAACGTGCTGAGAGCAGATCTGTCTCATGGGAACATGTGTCACAGGTAAATAGGTTTCTCTGTGTGTGTGTGTGTGTGTGTGTCTTCTGCACTATCTCAGCTGAACCTCTGGCTGCATTCAGAAGATCTGCTCTGAAACACTGGAAGCCTCACTGCTGGTCATATAAAGCTAACAATGCAAAGCAGAAATATACGTGCCATGTAAATGCACTCAAATAGTTGCGTAAATGCCTTTTCCCATGAATGCATTTCCAGAAGTGCCATGTTTGAGAGAATCCAGACCGTTCTTCTCAAAAAATTATATACAAAACAGACATTAACGCTCATTTTCTGACAGACATTAGCAATCATCTTAAAGAAATGAAGAAGGGTCACACGCACACACACATTTTAGTGCTTGATTTCCCACATCCAGGATTGGATTGCAAAACATACTCACAAAAAGCCTCAAAGGGGGACTTTTCCTGTGGATTCTGGTGCCCTTCAGCAGCACTCCTGTGATTGGTCCAGACCTCCATCAGTCAGTCCAAACCTCAAATGCACTGGGTGTGTCCAACCATTTCAACCCACCCACTGAACCAGTGTTGCAAGCATTATCATTCATGTTCTCACACACACACACACACACACACACACACACACACACACACACACACACACACACACACACACACACACACACACACACATAATTGAGACCAGATGTTCACTTTGTAGCTGAGATGTTTCCTTCTGTCCCAAATACTCTAGTGTCTTGAGGGACACTGTGTTGAGAGTGTCCTCCTGTAAATGAGGACACCACACACATGCTGAAGCTCTCTTCAGACTTCATAAAGCTGCATGACTCCCTGTGGACAGGAATAATCACGCTTTTATAAGCACTACATTGTCAAAAGCCGGCGATCATGTTTTTTGTTGTCTTTTACGATTGTTGCCACTGGTCAGATTGTGTGATATGATGCCGTTGAGATTTTGGGTAAAGCCTACAGCAATTGTCTTTCATATCACAGTACACATAATGCATCTTAGTGCTCGCATTGGTTCTTAAAGGTGTCATGAACTGCGTTGTTTTATTGTTTTATGATGTTTCCTGGGTTGCACTTATAATGTTAGAATGCTTTTTACATCAAAAATTGTCGTAATTTATAAATAAAAGGCATTTTTCCTACCCTGATTTTAGTCTTCTGGTCTGAACGCTCTATTTTAGGGGGTGTGTCTGCTGTGAGAATTCAGTGTAAACGCCCACTGCTCTGATTGGCTAAGGTCTTTCCATTTGAAATGGTATTACTCCCTCTTTTAGCACGTTTTTACTATTACAGTTTTCACGGTTAACTAATCGTGAGAAGTGTTGCATTACATTTAGATCTATGGCATTATATTTAGATCGTGGCATGAAAGGTTGCAGAGATGATCATTGTAGCCTATCACACATGTTGAGTGCAAGCCTGTAGCACTCCTCTCAGAAACTGAAGCCTCCGCACCTAGATCGCCCCCAGGTGGTTAGTCCCAGTATAGGTCATAACCCCCGCCCCTCCGTGTTTTCTAATGGACGCGAGACAAACTAAACAATAAAATTACACTTCAAAAAATTTTTTTCCCAAAGTTGGTTTCTGTCATTGTAGGCAGTTTTTATCACAATGATTTCATTTCAAGTGTTCGTTTTTTAAGTAAGTTTAGTTTTAGTTAGTTATTTGATGCTATAAAAACGGGGGTGTGACATCATCATTGCTTCACTGAGGGAAGTTGTCACTGAGGCACTAACTTTTTTCTGGATTTTTGGGAGGAGATTGGAGCTTTAGCTTTAATTTGTACATTTCCATAACTGTTTATTTCACACCGACATAATGAATTGTTCTGCATCTGCGAGAGTGTGGGCGGGCTTTTGATATCGCACCTCTACTTCCTGCTCTCTACCGTGCAGATTCCGGTCCCAGAATCTCTACTAAGATGTCAGCACCATAATCTGACCTCCGGAGGCTTCAATTACTTCAGTGGAAGAGAATGAAGTTGTGTCGTCCATATTTTTTTACGGTCTATGGTTGAGCGAATGAAAACAGGGATCTCGTCATTGCAACTCTTTCTGTACACTAACACAATCAGTGCAAACCTGATCTAGTTAAGACATTTGTTGAATAAAATGGGAGTCGCTGATAAACGCGTCACTGATAAACTCTCCCTGTTTGATTGACAGCTCCAGCGCGCTGCTCCAATGACTGCAAAGGGAGCCTTCTTTGATCGCTTTCTTTATGGAATTTAATCACAGATAAATAACAGATTATTTTCATCCTACTAAGAGAAACAACGCAAGTTGACATTTAGTCACTGGTTTGATTTACTGACACACAGACAAAGAACATCTGACTGTACATGAATCATTACATTTCAGATCAGGCATTAGAATTAACACAGTTACTTACAAGTTGCATTACTGTCAAGCCCAGGCACTGCACAATATTTTGTAATCCTCAGCGGCATGTTTATTGCTTAGTAGCTCGATCTGGTTTAACACTAGGCCTATGTTACATGTGTGAATTGGTGGGCGTGGCTAAACGGGCAGTGATGAAGTAGGCGTTGATCTTCTGCAGAGGCGGTGTTTTACCACTCTCAGACGTCATAGCCTGGCACATTTTGAGATCAAGCGTTTGCTGAATCTGGTGTCTATAGAAGCTTTTCTTTGACTAACAAGGACATTTTCAGCTCTGAAACTTACAGGATATTCTTATATCACAATTAACTTTTATATATCAAAGACTGAATGAAAAGTTGATTTCTCAATTCATGACCCCTTTAAGGACAACATAATGTGAACCGTCACATTGATAAATATGTATGGGATTATTTGTCTTACTCAGGGCTCAGTAATAAAAAAGATTGTGCTGTCAAAAGTTTCTTATGCTCACCAAGACTGCATGCATTTAATGAAAAATACAGTAATAACAATGCTATTGTGAAATCTTATTAAAATTTGAAATACTTTTCACTCTCTTAAATGTAAATGCATCATTCTCACTCTTTTTGTCTCCGTGTTTCTCTTTGCAGTTGGTTGCAGTGTTTGATGAACAAGAGCCTCATGTCGGAGGTGACGGCACGAGCGCGAGTTCCACGGGCACACAGTCGCCTGAGCTCTTCTCTGGAGAGCCGTCGACCTCCACCCCACTATCTGCCTTCCAGCCATACCTGCCCCACAGTGAGATAGAGGTCACCACGTCTACGCTACGAACCAGTAAGAGAATCTGATAATGTAGTCTAGGTCTTTGAAACTTTGATATGTGCCTCTGCTCTGGAAGTTTAGGGGTTTTTTTGTCACTCATTGTGTGTTTCCTTTCTCACAGACATGCCTTTGCATGTTCGTCGCAGTAGCGACCCGGCATTGTTGAACCTGACAGCGATGTCTTTCTCTGAGCCGAGCACACAACCCGAAGAACCTTCCAGGAAAAACCCCACACGTTGGTCCACCACCGCTGGCTTCCTGAAACCACGTTTCTCCACTGGCACCAATAGCCTGGAAAGGAAGGTATGACGTGGCTGTGAAGCTCCAAACCTTTGCAGTTGAAGAACATAAGCGAATTAAGGCCTGTTCGCACCAAGAGCGATTACTATATTAGAGTCCACGCCAGTGCTTGATATCATCCTGTTTATTATAAGCACGCACTGCAGTAATGCTGTCTGCTGCTTTAAATGCTTGAGCACTTTAAAGCAGGATGGATTCTGATTGGCTGTCAATGTTTTTATCAGTCATCAGCGGGGGGAAAAAAAAAAGTTGTACTTATCGTCCTTGGTGTGAACAGACCTTTAAAGGCATAGTTCACCCAAAAATTACAATTCTGTCATAATTTTTTCACCCTCATGTCATTCCAAACCTATATGACATTCTTGTTCGAAAGAAGATATTTAGAAAAATTTTGTGGGTTTTTTTTGTCCATAAAATGAAAGTCAGTGGAATCTAGTGTTGTCGCGATACTGGAATTTCCAACTTCAATGCAATACTTTGAAAAATATCAATATTCAATACCATTTCCAATACCACGGGGAAAACTGCCATATATACTGCCATACAGATCATTTATTATCTTGTAATTTTTTTATTATTTAGGTAATTTTGTTGGAATAGCTCACACACAGAACAGGCTTTATTTGAATCATTGAACTACATTTACAACAAAAAAACTAATTGCAAACGATAGCACAAGTAAATACAATAGAATAGAGAGACAATTGAAATAAACATGGCTTTAGGTTTTTCAGGTGGGTCTAACAGTATATTTAAGTAAGGATTACTACAGAAATGAAAGTAATCAAAAGTAAAATAACACTGGATAGTTTTTATTGTAAAAATGTAATAGATTAATGCTTTATAATTAAAGTTACAAAGTGATTTTCTCTCTGTGTTCTTTGATTAACATGACAGACAGCAGCAGGAATAATAGGCTGCTGTCACTTTAAGAGCTTATGCACAGATCCAATATACTGTTACACAACATGCTTTCTCTCAGATATTTGCGTTCCAAAACTGACTGTATGTACCTGAAAACTCTGCAAGGTGGACATTTTGCTGTAATTTTGTTTGACTATTTAAGCTCAATAAGCCACGAAAAATAAGTCAATTTGGTACTCACAAGCTGTTTAAGAGGCGGCTTTATGTGAGCGCCACTTATATAGGTCAGTGGTGTGCACTCTTTTGGCATGAGCGTGAAACCTGCGCAAATTACTAAAATGTATGTGTAATACAAGTACTATTCAACTGGAGTGAGTGAGAGGAGGCAGAGTGTGTGTCAATTCGAGACAGTGCGAACACACATCTGGTATAAGTGTGTCGATACTGTAGAAAAGGAGTATTGAAACAGTTTCAGATATTTCAGTATCGATACATATCGAAATATCTGTGTTTTTGACAGCACTAGTGGTAGCCAGTGTTGAGTCAGTGTTGTTTTTGGACCCCATTGACTTTCATTGTATAAACCAAACATTCTTCGAAATATCTTTTATGTTCCACAGAAAAAAAAATGTCATACAGATTTGGAACAACATGAGGGTGAGTAAATGAATGGATAGGGTTTTTTGGGTAAACTATCTCTATAATGCCCATCTCTGATGCTTACTGTTCACACAAGGTTGTCAAGATATTTAGAGGTAGTAAGTGCTAAGAGGCCGGCTGAATTCACTCTCAGAGCTGTAATGCGGTATTGCTGCTTTTAAGGCCATTGACTTCCAGCTGGTGTCGTTTCTCAGATCATATCAGATAAATCTGTCATCTTTAGTGGCAGAGGTCACATCACCCTTTATGACACCTCTATGAATATTTACTGTCATTTCTGTAGGGTTCACAGCCCCACGTCTCACAAACAGTAAGAGCTCTATAAAACAAGCCACGTGACGGCAGAGAATGTTGTGCTGCCATTTGTGTTAAATTTATTGTGTGCGTGTGTGAGTTCATTTAATGTGCTTGCTGATGTGACCATAATTTCTCTGTCTTCTCTTCTTTTGGCAGAGTAATGCTTATGTCAATGCTAGTCATAAAACTCTCCAGACAATGAGTTATGGATTTCTCTTGCTCACACACTCTCCCTCTCATCTCAGTTATTCCTTTGCAGTATTAGGCTTTGATTTACAGGCTTTTCTTCTGTCAGCGCAGTACCAAATGGCAGTTTGCTAGTATATTAAATTGTAATCTGACCTTCCATGTATATGTGAAATTATAATAATAATAATAATAATAATAATTAATATTATTATTATTATTATTATTATTATTATTATTATTATTATTATATGATGTAATTTATTGCTAATTAATTTACCCATCTATTGTTCCCTCTCTTTCACACTCTCTTCAGGGCAGAGGTGTTGACACATATCGTAGTCTTCCTCGTGATGCAGGGCAGTGGTCCAATCAGAAAGAGTTTCAGCGTGAGAAGGCCCGTTCCTCACTCAGTGCCAATCATCCCATGGTGGACTGCTGGCTGGAGCGACAAGAACAGGTTGGGACAGTAATGAGCCACATTCCCATATATCATGAAATACATTTAAAAAAAAATCATATTTAAATTATTATTATTATTATTATTATTATTATTTGTGCTATTTTAAGTAGGGCTGCAAGATTTGGAAATAAAATCAAATTTTTCTGATAAATTATTTAAAAAAATGTGTTTGCTCTGCTAGCCTGACAAGCCAGACCCATCACTTGAGATGTTGGGCCTGGGAACACAGTGTTGGCAGGGCTCAATCTGAGGGACGATTGTCTTTCAAATTCCCTCTGCATGCAATAATATAGCACTACAATCAACCAGAGCAATGAAGAAGGTGAAGCGGAGCTGAGTTGATAGATTAAATTTTTGATGTATCCGGTCGGCAAAACTCCGAACACATCTTCCTTTTTTGCCGTTCTTTGTTCTTTTCTCAAAGAAAATCTTAACTCCAAGTCTTCCAGAGTCACGGCCAAAGCCGATTGGAAAGACCGCTGTTCACAGCTTCTTTGTTTTTAAGTAGCACGTGGAACCGCGGCAACTCTGCCGTCAATCCCGCCCACCGACTCTATACACGATGTGATTGGCCTGACCAGAGTTTGGTTTTTCAAGTTTTTTGCTAGGGTGTGTCTAGATTTCTAGGCTATTGCTCTGCTTGTTTTTTAGGCTGCACAATTTGGCCCAAAAAATAAATAAATAATTATAACTCTTGAAACATGCATCACATTTATTTATTTAAATACATTTCTGCCTTTGCAATTGTCATATCGCACTTTTATTTTTTTTATTTAATTGTGCAGCCTTAATTTTAATGGTCATGTTTCTACATTTAAAAAGTTTGTCAAGTACAGCAGTAGAGCATTTATTAAAACCAGACTGTAAAAATTAATCTGTAAATTTCCACAAATGTTTGACTTCAGACCGAAGTCAGATGCCAGTAGTGCCTATTGGGAGATCAGATACTTGCGTAGGCCAGTCATGGTTAAGTAATCAGTGGAAAGCATGATAGATCCTATTATTGCTAAACACCAGAGAGAATAACAGAAAAATGTGTGAAAGTTCAGCAGTTTCTGGCTGTGTGTGGTGCCTGCTGCTCTCCGTATTTTTCCGAAAGATCCCAGTGTTAGGAAAGAACGGCTTAAGTATGTCCAAATTTTTTGCAGCACATTTTGCACAGATTGTTTCATGAATCTGTCACAATGCAATGCAGACTTTGTAAAGAGGCTCTTAATAAAGGATGGGGGTTTAAAAACTATATTGGACTTGACAGCAATACCACATTCCGTGTCTTAGCAGATTAAAGCGCTGTTGTTCACTTTGCATGTGAAAGGACTGTTTCTTAAAGGCAAAGCACACTGATTCTTGAGACAAGACAAACAAATTTCCAAAAACCTTTTATTTAGATTAGTAACATTTCCACAGGTAATCAGAGATGATCACTAGAATGTTCTTAACAAAAGTGCACCATTACATTGATTTTCTGTTTATCAAACGTTTGACATAATGGTACTTATAACTCAAAACTTCATATGCACTTTTTGTTTCATTCTGCACAATGCATTACATTGATTAGTAAAGACATTTATGTTACAAAAGATTTCCATTTCAAATAAATTGTTCTTTTAAAAAATGTATCCACAAAAATATTAAGCAGCACAACTGCTCTCTAAATTGTAATAAGACATGTTTATTGAACAGCTTATTAGAATGCTTTCTGAATGATCATGTGACAAATAAATCAAATTTTATAATATACTGAAACAGAAAACTGATATTTTAAGTTGTAATAATATTTCACAATATATACTGTTTTTATTGTATTTTTGATCAAATAAATGCTTCCTTGGTGAGCAAAAGAGACTTATTTCAAAAACATTTCAAAACTCCAAACATTTGATCACTGGTGCAGATTAAAATGTGTATCACACTTATGAAAAAACCCTTAAAAATAAATATAGATCATCTTTTTTATAAAGAAACATGCAAAGATGTTCTACTGTTTAAAAGAAAAAAAAAAAATTGTGAATGGGGTCTGAATAATGTGGATCATTTTAAATTAAAAAAGTATAACAAAGTGTTATATTGGGTTTATTGGACACAGAGAATTGTGCAAGCACTGAAATCAATTGCATTGACTATAGAGAGAGAAGAGACACAAGGCCTGTGTATCAGAGAGAAGATCCAGGAAGAGAGGGTTTGTGTGGAGGAGGGGAGTGTGTGTGTGTGTGTCTGTAATTAATCATAAAGGTAAAACAGCGATTATAAATCACTCTCAGCTTTAGACTGCTAATGAGATGAGACTATATATAGATCTCTTTTTCTCCTCCTATCTCTCAGATCTCAGTTTCTCTCCAGTAGGTGCTGCTGTAGGTCAGTTGTATCACAGTAATCAGTTTTTTTCTCTTTAGTATCTCCTTACATTTATGTTCACTTTGTCAGTCCACTGAGTGTTTGGATGGATGGATGGATGGACAGATGGACTGATAAGCAGACAGACAGATAGATAGACGGATGGATAGATGGGCTGGCTGGATGGATGGACAGACAGATGGACTGATAAATGGATGGACAGACAGGTGGACTGATAAATGGATGGACAGACAGGTGGACTGATAAATGGATGGACAGACAGGTGGACTGATAAGCGGATGGACAGACAGGTGGACTGATAAGCAGACAGATAGATGGATAGATGGATAGACAGATGGACTGATAAATGGATGGACAGACAGGTGGACTGATAAATGGATGGACAGACAGGTGGACTGATAAATGGATGGACAGACAGGTGGACTGATAAATGGATGGACAGACAGGTGGACTGATAAGCTAATGGACAGACAGGTGGACTGATAAGCGGATGGACAGACAGGTGGACTGATAAGCGGATAAGATAGATAGATAGATAGATAGATAGATAGATAGATAGATAGATAGATAGATAGATAGATAGATAGATAGATAGATAGATAGATAGATAGATAGATAGATAGATAGATACGGACGGATGGACGGGGCTGGATGGATGGACAGATGGACTGATAAGCAGACAGACAGATAGACGGATGGATACGGATGGATGGATGATAGACAGATGGACTGATAAGCAGACAGATGGATACAGATGGATGGATGATAGACAGATGGACTGATAAGCAGACAGACAGATAGACGGATGGATGGATAGACAGATGGACTGATAAGCAGATGGACTAATAAGCGGACGGACGGATGGATGGATACTTTTGATTGTCAGCTGTTTTTCTGAAATTCTCACCTACTTCTTTCAGAAGTTGGTCTGTCTCACCGATTAATAATGAAAGACTAAACAATTTCCTCTGTTCCTTCTCTGCCTTTTCTTGTCATGCATAGCAACACCTCAGCAAATTGAAGTGAGGCTCACCAAAATAAGAGCAGGAGTAACGCTCGAACATAAACTAATAATTGACTGAATTAGGACGAGGCCTTTATCCCGTGAATGTGGATTTGTCCCATCGGGGTTTGCCGTTGAATATATATTAGTGAGGAAAACGATGTGCAGTCAATAGAAACGGACTGTTCAGGCTCTGCTTTCTTATATTAGTCATTTCCGTTTAAGAGAAACCCAGATAAATACTGTTTGCAATATGCTTTTGCAGAGGGAAAGATTTGGATCAGATCCGAGGAGGACAATGGCTTGGCAACTGTCTCTGATTGTTTCAAGCATGTTAGATGTTGTCAGAGGGCCAGCGGTGCTGGTCTGAAACCGTTATGCTGTCAAACATAGTCTTTTGTCATATCAGACAGCTGTTATATAAGACGGGATGGTTATGTCTGCAGTAGAGGGTGTATTATGCATCACAGCTATTTTCTCCACTTCCTCCCATTGTGTTTTTCCTCTGCATTACACTTTTGAAAACCTTTGGTCACGGAGGAAAAGAGCTTGACCAACTGCCCTAGATAAACCACCAGGGTGTTAGTGAAACAACATGGGGCAAACTAATCAGGGGTGCATTTCCCGTACAATAATGTAACTCAATGCAGGTGGTGGAATAATAACTTCTTTAAATTAATTAGTTTGAGATCAAATTAAAGGCACATTGTCATTTGGATTAAAGGTGTCATGAAATGGCTTTTGAAAAAAAAAATTATACTGTTGTCTGAGGTCAACTAATGACGTTTGTGTGGTTTTTACATTCAAAAACATGACTTGTGAATAAGTAATAGGCTATTTTCTACACTGGCTTTGAGGCTCTTTCATGAATGCTTGGTTTTGATGGGCGTGCCACACTGTAGACTTGGAAGTAAACGCCCACAGCTAGGATTGGATAAGATTTGCATATTTAATGAGCTTCTGCTCCCCTGTCAGTTCACATGAGGGATTGTTTTGAAGCAGCAACCGGAATGATTCTCACAGGGCTCGCAAAATGTCTTTACCAAACAAACACAATGGTTTATCTCTCACCCACCCGTGATTGATTGGAATATAATTTTTTTATTACTTGGCCCGCCCGATCGGTGGATATAGCGCCGAGCGAACACACAGAGTTGTATTATAACATATACTGCACTCAAATAATGCATCTAATATGATAAAACAGCGCTGCATACGCATGACCGGAAAAAGCTGAAGCGTCCGTCTGTGGCATAATAAAAGCTCCGCGAAATCCAGGTGTCATCAAGCTACGCCTTTATGAATAAGCAAACTCTAGTGGCAAGAAATTCTATATTGTGGCTTTAATTACAGATTTATTTAATATAAATTACGGACATGACATCTGCAGACTAATACGCATTTTTTCTCAGTAATTTTGCTTTATTTTCAGATTCAATCAAAAGCTTCTTCTTACGCACTAGAGCACATGCACATGTGCACTCTTCAAAAACGGCACTTTCAATCTCTTGAAAAACTAAAAGACATAAATGAAATTTGTATATATTCAAAATAAAAGCTATAGATAGTACTGAATGTCAGTAGAAGGATTACATTACAATTATGCTTTTCATTTATTTTATCTTTAATGCTTATCTTGTCTTGTTTTTTCGGTTAATTTTTCTTTTCCATGTCCTTTTCTTTTTGTTTCTCTCCTTCCTTTTAGTTCACTGCCACCGCTCCATTGATCTGAATAATTAATGTAAACTGTCTCAGGCCCAGTGTTGTGTTTGGACCTAGAGTTACGTGTGTTGTTTTCCTCTTTAATTACAGATTGTATGACAGTATTAGGTCCAAAACAGTAGGATTGTACAAAAACTACCTTCAAAGAATTTCAAAGTGTGTATGTGAGAACACATAATTGGTGTCATGGCAGCAGAACATGGACCTGTTGGTTACTGAAACTTTAATGAGTGTGTATGTGTGTGTGTGTCTGGCACTCCTCGGGTAATCAAGTGACACAGTAGTGAGCATGAGCTCTTGTGTACCTCTCACCTGATCCATAGTATATCAGGTGAAACATCTCATGTATGAATGGAGGATGAATTCTTTCAAACTGTTTAGAAAAAGAAAAACTTCAGAGCTTTCGGCAGAAGTCTTGACTCAGGTCATGCCATGTCATGTATACATTGTTCTTTTCTTATTCATTGATGTTATTTGGTTTAATGTAAAAATACATGTACTGCTGGATAGGTTTTTGTTTAGTGCAATGCACTGTGGGTTAAACCATTTTCTTGTTGCAGGATGAGGAGGAGAACGGTAGGATTGAGCCTGTAGGACGTGCAGATACATGTTTGGAACACATGGGAGTGAGATCGTTGGAGTAAGTGTCTCACTCACACATGCATGCGCTGACTGACAGCAACTGTGATGTTATCTCTTATTTTATGTGAATCTCTTCTTCATGCTGTCAGTTTGATTTGCAGGTAATGAAACATTTCAGCTCTTGAGTTTTATTGTAAAAGATGACAGTTTTGGACAGATTGAAATGTTTTGGATTAATCTCTCATAAACTGTCATCTGTCATCTATCGAGTCTTTCACAGTTCTGTGTGACACTTTCTAGATATGATGGCATTGATGCCAAAATAAAAGCGTTTTGGTGTGAATCTTTAGATTCTTTCATTCACACAGTCTTTACTGGTAAATTACAGGTAAATTACCGCTAAGAGATCAAGGGCCAGATTTACTAAACAGGGCAAATTGGCGTGAGAGCACAATTCCATAAAAGCGCAGATGGGAGTGGAAAGTTCTGCGTGTGATTTACTGATGACGCATAAATTAAAGAACACAGACGCAGCTGGATCATTTCCATAACGACCAACACAATCTACCAAGAGCAGCGCAAATTAGCATCTGGTTTAAGACGTGCTTTTTTTGGGGTGTTAAATGATGGTGCAAATACCAGTGAATTGACAAGCGCAAACCTTAGTAAATCACATTTTGTGAATCATTTAAATTCTCTCCTCCCATAAATTTTGTGCCTGGAAGGGAGAACTCCTACAAATGCATACACAATAAGGTCAGCCACACAAATAACAGTGTCCAAGCCTTTTTAGAGCTATTTTTTCATTGAGTCTCTTTAGTAAATTCTGAGAATACTTTTTTTAACGGCAAAGCTGTTAGTAAATCTTGCCCCATGTGTGAACAGGATCTTTTAAAAAATACCAGTAAATCAGTTCTAGCAGTTTTCTGGCATGAGAAGTTGTAATGTTTCTTATTCAGGTAGAAAACCGCACAAAGCCGCACAGCATTTAAAGGGTTAGTTCACCCAAAAATGAAAATTCTGTCATTAATTACTCACCCTCATGTCGTTCGACACCCATAAGACCTTTGTTCATCTTCGAAACATAAATAAAGATCTTTGTGTTGCAATCAGATGGCTCAGAAAGGCCTCCATTGACAGTAATGTCATTTCCTCTCTCAAGACTCATAAAAGATTCTAAAGACGTCGTTACAAAGTCCATCTCACTACAGTGGTTCTGCAATAATTTTATGAAGCGACGAGAATAGTTTTTGTGCGCAAAAAAAAACAATTAAATAACGACTTGTATAGTGATGGCCGATTTCAAAACACTGCTTCCTGAAGCTTTGGAGCTTTATGAATCAGCGGTTCGGAGCGCCAAAGTCACATGATTTCAGCAGTTTGGCAGTTTGACACGCAGTCCGAATCATGAATCGATAAGGGTTGCTGTGTGAAAGGAGCTTTTGAGAAAGATAATGACTAAAATGCTAGCTCAGATTTTAGGATACATTTTATAATTTGAGACATTTACAGTCTATATAGACACATGAAGAATTTTTACAATGTCTATATACTAGATGCAAGAGTGCAGTTTGTGTGACAGCTGAATCTCAGCAAACTAGAGCATTCGTTCTCTTTGCATGTTGTGACTCCGCCCCCATGGATCTTTATGTGGGACTGTATGCTTATTTACTCGAAGTCTGACAATTTATTTTTTGCCTTGGTCCTTCAGTGATATCGTGAAATTGGTGGAAGTGTCCAATGACGGAGGTCCACTCGGCATCCACGTGGTGCCCTTCAGCGGACGAGACCGCAGGTAACAATCACCAAAGTCCAATGTTATGTCATAAAAGGGCCTATTTTTAAATGTATATATAAAAATAAATTAAAAAAATTGCTTCTGAAACTCAACTACTCAACTACTCAACATTATTTATGGAGGCAGCACTCAATAAACCATAGTCATATTTTTTGGTGTATCTGTTCGAATAGTTTGCATATGGAATAGTATATTAATACATTTAGTATTCATTATGTATCCTTTTTGTCCCTGCCATATTCGGAACTTTGCTTTAGTTAACTTTAAAGTCTTTCCTCTGCATCACCTAACTTCACCTTGTATGTGTTCTGAGTGATCAGTGTTTGATCTGAGGTGACTAAATGTTTGCGTGACTCTAAAGAGTCATTGAATCCTCTGCAGAGTGTCCAGAAGAATCTGTACAGAGGCGATACAGTATCTAAACAGCATCTGTATGTGAGCGGTCACCAGGCAGACTAATCCAGCTAAAAGCAGCTTTATATCTCTGTGATCTGCATCTATCTCCAGGCGGCGAGCTGCAGCAACAGGACACGGAGTTAAAAAGATGAAGAGCGTTATTTATCTTGAGGAATTAGCTTTCGTTCAGAAGTGCTTTATGATGCTGCATTAGTTTCAAGTTCTTTCATTTCGATATCAATCAAATTAATGTTTCATTTCAAATGGATGACGCTTATGACTAAACAAATAATAAATCTCAGGCATAGATCAAGTGTTTATGTGTGTGTGTGTGTGCGCTGCAGGACGTTGGGTCTGCTGGTGAAACGATTGGAGCGCGGAGGAAAGGCTGACGTCCAGGGTTTGTTTCAGGAGAATGACTGCATCGTTCGGATCAACAACGGAGACCTGCGGAATGTCCGCTTTGAGCAGTAAGACCTGACCTCAGATGTGTACAGAGAGCTTGTTTGTCACTTTAACTCCTTACTCTTTCTCTTCAACTTCCATTATAATGCTTCTCTGTAGGCGATTATTGATTAATCATCTGATTGTGGTCAGTCAAAACCACAGAGGATTTTCTACTTACTACTCCTTTCCCTCCATCCCTCCATCCTTCCATCCATCCATCCATCCATCCATCCATCCATCCATCCATGGCTGCCCCCGACTAAAGATTTTCCTAGTCGACTGATCGTTCATTTAAGCCATTAGTTGGGGGATAAATACGAAACCAAAATAATGGGCATTTTTGAGGTCACCTTTTTGTGGTCATTCTTTACCCTCAAAATGTTCCCACACTTTGATTTTTCTGCCTGACATATTACTGCATGGGACAGCCGTGTTAACGATCTGTCACTGAGTTTTTTTTTTTCTGTGACTAACCAACTAATTAAAATTTTGTTAACCAAGCATCTTGTCAACTAACGTTTAGGCTATTGGGGGCAGCCCTGCATCTATCTATCCATCCTCATCTCTTCATCCATTCGTCTGTTTATCCATCCATCTATGATCCATCCATCCATCCTCATCTAGCCATCCTCATCTATCCTATCCATCCATCTGTTAATTTATTCATCCATCTATTTGTTCATCTGTCTGTCCATCCATCTGTCCGCCTGTGTATCCATTCCATCCCGCCCATTTGTATCTCCTTTTCTCTGATATTAAAGGGATAGTTCACCCACGAAATAAAATTGTAATTTACTCACGATCAAGTTGTTCCAAACCTGTATGAATTTCTTTCTTCTGTTGAACACAAAAGAAGATATTTTTAAGAATGTCCATAACCAAACAGTTGATGGGCCCCATTGACTTCCATAGTAGCCCCCCAACCCTTTATGTGAGCCTCCTATATTTGTGTCTGATGGTGCATTAAAACCTGTCCACTCACACATAAATGTACAAAAACTCACTTTTAATATGAATTCTAAAAATGAATTCGGTCCCACTTTGTTAGGTGGCCTTAACTACTGTGTACTTCAGTAAAAAAATAAGTACAATGTACACTGTTCATATTGTATTCCAAAACTCTTTTGCTGATATTGAGGTGGGATACGGGTAAAGTTAGGGTCAGGTGTGGTGGTCTGGGTAAGTTTAAGGGTAGGGTTAGGTGTAAGGGAAGTGTCAACAGTGTTATTATAAATGTAACTGCAGAACTTAATTACAGATGTAATTACATGTAGGTAACTTTTTTTTAATGCAAGTACAATGTAAAAACATGTAGGGTGAATTCAGGGTTATTGGGACACTTTTTCCAAGTCATCTCAATGGCAAAAAGTGTCCTAATCACCCTGAATTCACCCTATGTGCACAATAAGTGCATTGTATCAAATTATTAATTTACATGTTAGTACATAGTAATTAAGGCCACCTAATATAAACTGGGTCCATTAATTCTAAGGTATTCATAAACCTAAATGTTTGTGTTTTTGTATGTTCTCAGAGCTCAGAATATGTTTCGTCAGGCAATGCGTTCTCCCATCATCCTGTTCCACGTGGTTCCGTCCACCATGAGATCCCAGTATGAGCAGATATCCCATAATGAAAACAACCCCAGAGCGAACATTGACCTTTCTGGACGTTTCAGCCCAGATTCCCTCACCAGTGATCTGGTTGGCAATTCCGGACTGGATCACGCCGCTCACCGATTGGCACAGCACAGGCCGCACCCACCCAATAACCATTTGGACACTAGCTCTCCCCTCCATCATTCTGTTGGTTCATCAGGGAAACCTCCATCAGGTCAGGCCTCCTCTCCCCAAAGAGGCTTAAGTCCCGCCCCTACATCCGGCTTCACTAAGAAGGTTGGGCGGAGACTTGGAATCCAGCTTAGAAAAGGTATCAGTAAAAACTTCCTGTTGGCTGTCACATGATAAACAAAACTTTATGCTGGTTGATTAATCAAATTTACAGCATATGTTAATATTTGCTGAAAAGATTAATATTTGCTAAAAAAAATTATTGTTGGAGACAATTAAATCATTAAATAATAAATGTTTTATTAACAATTTGAATATAATTAATTAAAATCCGTATAAATGTATACATTTTATTGCTTACACATTTTATAAGTTAGTTTTTCTTACCTGGATTACTAAATTATGTTGGGTTGTTTTTATTTTTTTTAAAAATTGCATGTGCAATGTTAATGTTAAAATATGGTTTATGCCCTGATTAAGGGTTTGCTAATGAATCCAGATTTCTATTCTTGAGCATATTTCCCATCCTGCAGAGTCTGCTGTACTGACTCTACTGGGAGAATGTTGCTCTGTTTTCTGCCAACAGCTCCTTCCTGTTTGTGTGTATGTGTGTCCCTGCAGTAAAGGTGTAGGATGTGAAATGATTGACAACAGTTGGCACAAGTCTTGGCACCTGTGTGTGGACAGGTGGCCCAGCGGGTGCACGGGGTGGCAGCGGGGTTACGGAACAGCGGTGCAGGGAGTGTTGCTAGGCAGCACCGCGTGTCAGTGTGATGTGTTTCCATATGGCTGTCTGATTCTCTCAGTGTTTTATTGGACCTAAGTCACACACACCGGAAATCTTGCAGTGTTCTTTTTGTAAAGTGTGACTGAACTCTACCTGTGGGGGCCACGTTCTCTCTCTCATGTTCAGATGGTCTTATCTTAGTTTTCTCATACGGTCTCCAATTTGTGTACCATAGAAGACTTAAGCCCGGTCTGTTCTGGGTCAATAGGTCATGATCTTTTGCTGCTATTCAGACCCCCAATAGTCCAGGTTGCTTCTGTTCCAGCCTTGTAGTCTACATCAACAGGCTGTAGCCTGAAGTTTTCACTAAACTGCAAGCTTCTGATGTTGCTCACACGCAGACAGACAGAAATCTGACACAGAAAGCACACTCAAAAATGGGGTGGATAAAAACTAGAGAGCTAAATGAATGCATTTAAACTGCAGTGCTTTCACATGTACTTTAATTTTCAGTATAGAACTGATGCTGTCAGAATTCTTGTGTTGTAGAACAGTACAGGTTATAGATTGATAAGCCCCTTTCACACAGAGATTCCGGAAAATACAATCAACCCGGGATTTGTCCTGGGATCGTTTGATTTTGGTTCATTCACACTGCCAGTGATTTTCTGGAATCTGTGTGTGTGCTCACACACATCCTGTAAAGATCCCGTAAAGACACTTGACATCGATGTGGCGTGTGATATCTCTGCAGTTTCGCTCTCAGGAAACCACGCTTCTGCATTTTTTTTCTGATTCGATCATAAACTAGCCTATTGTGTACCGCTCCACTAAGCTGGCGAACGATCTCCACTTTAGTGTCATCACTACGACACACCCCTTACGGCATTGATCCTGCCTTTTGTTCACAAACGCCGCGTTCCAGGACTGATCCCGGCAATGTTACTAGGTCCCCATCCCGGGATCAATCTCGGGATGTGTTTGCGTTCACACAGAAGGCACTCTAGCAATTTTATGGCAGTTTTCTGGGATCAGTGCTCTGTGTGAAAGGGGCTATAGTGTCACCAACTAAAACACACAACAAAAAAATTACAAGAAATGCCTTTTCCAAACATATAGGTGATCAATTAAAAGGGTTTTCTAAACACTTTTTTGAATATAATATAGCATACTTTTTTTTTTTTTAAATGTAATGAAATTTTCAAAAATGTTCTCACTCTGTCAACCTTTAGTCGACTAATTGCACGTTTATATTAATTTATAAAAAATTACTTAAAGGGGATACTAAACCATAATAAGCCTTTAATATAGGCTTAATATATATCCTAGTGCATGCATAAAGCTTGCCAGAAAGCACTGGCATAAGTAATGATTATGAATGTGTCAGAAGAAATAGCAAGGAAGACATTTTAATTGTTAATTAATAAACTAATTTTTGTCCTGCCTGACTTACTGTACTTACCACAAGGACCCGCTGTTAATGGCCTCACTGACTGCATGACGTCCCAATTCCTGGGAAGTACTTTTTCCCAGGAATAATTAATATATATATATATATATATATATATATATATATATATATATATATATATATATATATATATATATATATATATATATATATATATATATATATATATATATATATATATATATATATATATATATATTGAAAATTATACATTTTAATTTTGATTTAGATTTTTGACCTTAGTTTGGTGTAAGTGTTACACTTAGCAATTCTTTGGTCACTCAACAAGCTATTGACATATGAATGTATATTGACACCCCAGATTTTCTTTATTATTACATTCTTTATTTTTAGTTTATTTACATTTTCATTTTCAGTTTATCTTTTCTGTTTGATTCATATCAACAGCAGTAGGTACTGTATATTACACTGCTTTCACTTTAGTAGCATTACACAAATCTAATATACACACGGGATAAGTGCACAGATATTACCAACTGTTTTCATGTGAACTTTGTGTGTTTCTGACATAACCTTGTGTGCATTTGACAGTTTAATCGCAATAACACATGAAAGAGAACATGTTGTGCGCATGCGTCGGGTGTGTGTGCTCAAGTTGAGAGTGATAAGGCTTTAAAACGCATGCAGATGATATTTCATGATGATGAAAGACTGCAATGTCACATGAGCATGTCTGCGATAGAGATGATCATCAAAACAAACAGATGTATCATGTTTGTTTTCATTTGCTTGTTCATGAGCTGTGAAGACTCCGCCCTCTGGGGTGGGGAGCAGCAGCTCATTTGCATTTAAAGGAGACACAGAAAACAGCTAATTTTTCTCAAACCCAAAAATCGGCATTTTCAAAATGGTATATTAAATGATCTGTTAGGAATTTTGATCTGAAACTTCAGAGACACACTCTGGGGACACCTGAGACTTATATTACATCTTGTAAAAAGAGGCATAATAGGTGGCCTTTAAAATCATTATTTTCTTTTTTACATTTATTATTGTTTTTATTCTTATTTTTATTCTCTTATTTTATTTTATTCTCTTCGGACAGTATTTGTTTCTCACGTGGATGTCCATAAAAATACATTTGCATGCCACCTGAGTTATAAAACTCGTGCATTCGGATGGCGATTTATTCACGTGGAGGAGTGAGTTGCCAACTTGGGAACACCGCTGTTCATGTGGTCTGTCGCATGATTGTCTGCTGTAAATAAAATGTCACATGCTTGAAATAATAAGAATAAATTCATATTTAATTTAATAATAGGAAAATAATATCCTATCTAATATTTAATTATTTAAATCTCCTGTTTAAAAAATAGGAAGATAAACACATCCTAGTTAAAATGGTTTTCTGTATTTTATCTCAAAATGATGGATGTAATTTAAAAATGTGGAAATGAACGGAAATAAGTTAATACAGCCTCTTAACATAAAGCTGCTTGGTTATTTTAACACATTGCTGCCATAATAACTGCCCATTTCAAATATTTATGTTTTTTTCTTTTTCTC
>CM031960.1:14052785-14089159 GCA_018749465.1 Paracanthobrama guichenoti | reverse complement strand
ACTTTCTTGTACACAGATACAATTACTTTCTTTACCTTCATATTCATAATATTCTTCAGTTATTGGTGATTTAACTTCTACATGTGGTCCAGAAGCACTCTGGCATTTTTGTGCAAACATAACAGTCACTTGTTTTTCCTTCATATTTGGCAGTGTAGTTGGCTAATCACCACCACATATTAGCTGCGAAAGCATGTGGTTCTTCTTCCTTCTGTACCCAAGTTTCATTACCAGTGCTAACAGCAGCTTGTATATGAATAAATACATTGGTCAGCACAACCAGGTAAAATATCAATTTAGCAATCATGGCTTCAATGATAACTATTGCTGGTTCTAGATCTCTAGCACTCTTCTTTTTCCCTTCGACCATCTTGGTTCACCTTCCTTCGGATCTTTCCTTGGCTCACTGGCTTCCCCCTCCGCATCGACCAGAACCTTCCCTTGGGATGGAGCTGTTTTCAGTCGACTAGCATGGATCCACTGTGGCTGGAAGTCAGTCAGCACCCCTGTTCTCGTCACAGCAATCACCCGGTGGCGGGCCCTGATATTTCGGCTCTCCCAGTTTTGTGGGCTTCAGACACTTTATCAGCACCTGTTGTCCTGGAGCGAAAGGATGAGTGGGTTTTTCTGCAGGAAGAAGGAGAGAGAGAGACACATCACCATTGATGCTATTCAACGTTTTGACTAGGGAATCCACATAATCCGTGATGATCACCTCCGTGTCACCTGTGGAAAAATTGCCAGCGCGACCTTTGACCCATGGGGTCGGGAAAGGTCTACCCATAAGAATTTCAAATGGGGACATCTTTGTTGTTGCTGATGGTGACATTCTAATTTCTGTCAATACGGCAGGCAACAAATCAACCCAATTTCTGCCTGTATCAATACACGCTTTAGTAATCCGATCTTTGATGATGCGATTCAAATTTTCAACCTGCCCACTTGATTGTGGATTATACGGTATATGAAACTTCCAGGTAATATTAAGCTCTTTGGCTAACAATTGTGTGACTTTGGAAGCGAACGGTGTTCCATTATCACTGTCTATGACCGATGGTATGCGAAGCAGCGGTATAATGTCTTTCGCAAGAGCTTTAACTACCGTCTGTGCATTTTCTCTATTACACAGAAAAGCTTCAGGCCACTTAGAAAATCGGTCAACAATCACAAGCAAATACTTATTATTTCCGCAAGGAGGAGGTATGTGCGTAAAATCAATTTGCAAGTGTTGGAATGGCAGCTCAGGATGTGGTAAAGAGTCGTATTTAGTTGCCTTGTGCTTGTTAGTTTGAGCACACACCAGGCAAGCATCCAATATCAAAAGAGTATTTCTTGAACATTTGCTATGCAGTAAGATCGATTCAACATCTGTATCACTTTCTTTTTGACACATGTGATACACCATGATAATGTCTACATAGCATAACAATCGTAGATGCAGGTAGTGCAAGTCTACCTTGTTTGTCTCTTAAAATTCCCACTGGATCTGGTTTTACTTCATTGTCTGTCCAATGAGACAAATCGGCTTGCGTAGGGTTAGCTTGTAATATTTTAATGTCCAAATCATTAGTCAATGATGAATTCATCATAGGCACATCTGTGCCCTTTCGCTTACATGTGGACTTAATATCACTTCTTTAGCTGCCCATTTTCCTACTTCATCCACAAATCTGTTTCCTTTGGCCTCATCTGTGTCTCCTGACGCATGTCCTGCTACTTTGATAACAGCCAGTTTTGATGGTTGTTGTGCTGCGTCAATGAGCTCTGCTACAATGCTGTAATGAGCAATTGGCTTTCCATCTGAAGTTTTAAAATTTCTTTCTTCCCACAATTTAGCAAAATCATGGACTATGCTATATGCATATTTGGAGTCAGTGTATATATTAACACACTGATCTTTTGCCAATTGACAAGCTCTTGTTAAAGCAACTAATTCTGCAACTTGTGCTGACTTGTATGGCAAAGAGTATGCCTCAATTACACGATCAGGTAATTCAACAATAGCATATCCACATAAGAACACATTATCATTTGGCTTGAAACAGGATCCGTCAATATAAAACTCCCTTCCCTCCTCCAGGACTGATGCAGAAACATCTGGCCTGCAGGCAGTCGAAATTTGGATTCTGGTCAGGCAATCATGGTCCTCACTCTCGAATTCACCTTGCGTCAGCAACCTGTGCAAATGTACAGTAGGGCCATGAATAACAGAAGTTGGCTTTAGAATCAAATTAGCAGTAGCTAATAATATAGCCTCATAGCCAGAGCGGCGTTGAGCAGTCATATGTTGAGTAGAAATATTGCTCATAATGACTCCTACCTGATGAGAGGTGTGCACTATCAATTTAACACAATTTTTCAGCATCTTGCACCATGAGCGCTGTAGCAGCCACTGCACGTAAGCAAGCAGGGAGTCCCCTGGCTACTGAATCAAGAGTTTTAGACAAATAAGCTATGGGACGAAAAGTACCTCCATGCTCCTGGGCCAGGATTGCAGCAGCTGTGCCTCCACTTTCATGCACGTACAGGTGAAACTCTTGAGTGTATCTTGGGAGTCCGAGTGCAGGAGGTCTTATAAGGGAGGATTTCAAATGTCTGAATGCTTTCATCTCAGCTGTCCATACAATGTCCTCTTTGTCCTCCAGAGTAGCAGTTCTCAGGATTTTGTCATACATGGAACAGTTAGGCACCCATGATCGGCAATAATTAACCAGTCCCAGGAAGCTTTGCATTTGCTTCCGTGTTGATGGGTGTTTGAAGGTAGCAATAGCTTTCACTCTGTCAGCAGACAATTGCACTTTGCCCTGTGACAGTTCATGTCCAAGGTATTCAACCCTCCTCTGTACCCACTGTAGCTTCTCTCTAGACGCTTGAAACCAGCTTCTGCCAAAATGTTGCAGACAATTTTAGAGGCAGCAGCACACATGTCCTCAGATGCACCTGTGACGAGGATGTCATCTGCGTATTGAAGCAGACAGGCGTTTGGAGGAAGCTTGGCATCTTTCAGCGTTGCGTGCACTACAGCAGAAAACAGCCGGAGAATCTCTGAACCCTTGTGGCAGGCGTGTCCACGTTAATTGTGAATTTTCCAGGGTAAAAGCGAACAATGGCTGAGTTCGGCGATCAACAGGAATACTGAAAAAAGCACTAGAAATATCTAAAACAGTAAAGAATGAATGTTCAGAAGGAATAGAATTAATTATAGTTTGCACATCAGGTACAATAGGAGACAAAGGTGTTACTAACTCATTAACTTTTCTCAAATCTTGAGTTAAACGCCAAGAACCATTTGCTTTCTTAATTGGATTAATTGGTGTATTATAAGGTGAATGAGTGTGCACCAGGATGCCTTGAGCCAGTAGTCTATCAATAACAGGAAGAATACCCTCCACCTTTTCTTTAGAGAGGGGTATTGTTTCTGATACACAGGCTTGTCTGTGTTTAGCTTAGCAGCATAGGGCTGGACATCAATGAATCCTGTGTCATCTTTATGGGCCGCCCACAATTTGGGGTGGACGCCCTCAATTTCCTCTTTGAGCTCAGTTGCAGACTCGTCCTCGAGGAGAGCATTTCCTGTATCAACAGTGAGAGAGTAGGCTGCAGGAAACATAAGTTGTAGAGAGTCAGCATCAAAGTGAAGTTGAATACCTAATTTATGCATCAAATCTCTACCCAAAAGGCAGAATGGAGAATCAGGTATAATTGCAAAAGCATGCATTTTAAACAATGATGGGATATCATTAGAAGTAACGGAACTGTTGGTGTCATTTCGCATTTTATAGGTACACCGTTGATTCCCACTGAGTTCACATGTTTTCCTGTAATCGAGCCTTCATAAACAAGTGAAGATACAGATGAGATGGTTGCACCACTGTCAATGAGAAAGACATAGGGTTTATGGTCAACATTTAACTCAATAAATGGCAAAACAGTTGACACATTCGGATAACTTAAAGAAATCAGTGAAAAATTATCAACAGAAGGATTAGTTGAACTGGAGCTGAGTCATTGTGGCCAGGAAATGGGATAGACTGGATTTTGTTTGTCAGTCTTTGGAGCAGGGGCGCTATTGGCCTTGGCTTAGTGCCAGAGCCCTTTTTCTCTGCCTTTCTGACCTCTGTTTCAAGTCCCACTCTTTTTCCTACAGTCTCTTTGGAAATGCCCGGTTTGCCACAATAAAAACAGCATCTCACATTTCCAGACTGTTGCGGGCCATGATTTACACCAGCATTAGCTTGAAGCATTGCAGGAGTCTTGCCCTGGAGACATCAAAAGCTCCAGCGGAGGAAAGCTCACGCAAGCGTCGTCCCAATTCATAAACAGAAATTGTAGTAATATTTGGAGTAGTTATGCGAATTAACTGTGCAGTGTCCTTGTTCATATTATTTAGGAACGTATTTAAAAACAACGGACAATTTTGATCAATTGGAATCGCAGATTCCTCCACCCAAGCATGTCTAAATCTGTTAAAGAATGCAACAGGGCTTTCTCCAGTTCTCTGTTTGGCATTGGCTGCATGTGAAATGTCTTGTTTAGCAGAAGACACTTTCAGCAAAAAAAGCAGTCAATTGCTTGAAAAATTCTTTGAGTTTACCTGAGCTGGCCCATACCCAGTCAGCCTCGTCTTCATCATCATCAGAATCAGCAAATAAAAGCACTCGTGACTGTTTAGACAAATCAGGGGCTTAGCATCTTCCCGAGAAATTACACGACGTGTAGGCGGTGTATCATATATGGGGTTTAAATAATCAATTTCCCCAATCATTTCCTCCTCCGTAATTTCTGCAGGCAGTGTTTTAGTCAAGATAAAACGATAATCTCGCCCGTCAGTTGACTGTAGGCTGTTAACCGTTTCAATACTGCTACAAATTGGTGTGGTGTTTTAGAAGGATCTGGCAGATCTTTACAAATTACCACTGCTTCTGTCACACTCAATGGAGTGATTTTAAATCCATCAGGAATTTGTACAAACGGAAAAACTTCTGTTGTGGTTGGTAACTGCGGATATAATCGATTAGTCAAGGGCTTTGAACCTTCAGCAGAAACAACACATTCATACGGGGAGGACGCCTCAGATTTCAGCTGCATCTGGGTTTGAGAGAGAGCTCTCTTCATTCTTCATCTCTGGCCCTTTATCCCAATAAGTTTTCATCCAAATTTCAACATAAAATCTATCAACTATATGACCTTTAACTTAGTTATTTTTCATTCTAGATGTGCTGTGTTCCTGTATGTATGCATGCTTTTTGTTATAACCATTTTAGATGTGTTTGATAGGTTAGAAACTTATAGCCAGTGAATGCTTAAGGAAGAATGACGTCAATCCTCACCATTCCTTTAATTCATAAGTTAAACTCCCCGTGCTTGGTCTCGAAATCTTTGTCTCGCAATTTGTAGACCGGCTATGTGCGTTGTGTGGTACTATGATGCATCAAACTCTTTCTTTCATGCCAAAACCCCAAAGTCTGCATACCTAAGAAAGCCATAAACATGTTAATGAGGCGAGACCCGAAGACAAAGGGAGATTTCCCGCTTCTGAGTTCCTTCGCTCTGATTGGCTGTTCCGACAAAAGAGGCGTGCCCCGTGATGGCCCTTTAAGAAAGGCCTACAAGCTCTCCTCGTTCTCTTTCGTTTTTTTCCGGCTCTCTTCTTGCCGCTCTTGTTCTCGTGACTCGCTCTCTCTCTCTCTCTCTCTCGTGCTTTTCCGCTCGCTTGCTTTTCACCCCCTTTGCCTATTCAGCGCGCAGATTTTTCGGATTGCCAGCACGCCATCTTCCAAAGGACATTACCACACAAAGGAACCAAAGTTGAATTTCCCACGGACTCCAAGGACCCACCCTGCAAGATTCAAACACGGACCGGATCGCGGAATTCCCCCACACGCACGAATCCGCGATCAGCCACGAAGTAAACCTATGCAAGTATCTCTTTACTGTCGTTATAAAGTCTTGAGCTTATACCAATAAGTTGGACTGATTTCTTGCTTGTGCTCAATAGGTTGTGTCGGTAATACCACCTTTTTCTTCTCTCTCTCTCTCTCTCTCTCTCTCTCTCTCTCTCTCTCACTCTCTCTCTCTCCTTCCTGCTTTCAGTTAATTTGTGTATGTTTGTTTATTGTTTGTTGATTTATTAAAATATATATATTCACACGTGATTGTGCCTGAGTTGCTCACCCATAGGTCCCTTTTACAGTGAACCGACCCTGTTACAAATTAAAAGAAAGATACTTCTTCTGGCCAGAGAAGCCTTGTCTAAGAGTTATTAAAAGGGAGATAGTTGGTGGACAATTATCCGTCCTTTGAACTCAATTCTAGAATCAAAGAAAATTCTAAAAGTTGAATCAAGCCCTAGATATTAATAATTGTTATAATCCGTTATAATCAACTGTTAATACCCAAATTCCCCTCTGTGCCGATTTATGCATGTTTGATCGTAACACGATTAGACGCATGCATAAATCCCGCACCATTCCCCTGGGGCTAGATCTCGCTACATATAATGGTGGAGGATAATGCGCCATCGTTTTAAACTTATGTTGAGCAAACTCAGTTCGGTCTAGGTGTGTGTATATGTTTTGTTGTTAAGCGCGTGTCGCGAGAAATGCGCGCTCGAGCAAAAACGCACTCGCCCAAACTAAATGAGCTCATATTTCTGAACTCGTGTGTTAACACGACTATTTGTCTATCATTTAGCCTTTGTTAACAAGTAAATCCGTTAAACTGCAGTCACAATATTAAAGTCGCTTCTGTAAGGGCGAATAAATCTCCGCAGTGGAACACGTGATCCGAGCGAGTTTCCTCCGATCACTCTTTAAAGGCCTTTTATTGTTGCGCTAGTCATTCATCGCATATGCCGACGCTGTGTAAACTAGGCGCATTTCGCTCCATTTTGAGTCCA
Organism: Paracanthobrama guichenoti; assembly: GCA_018749465.1. Classification (NCBI taxonomy): domain Eukaryota; kingdom Metazoa; phylum Chordata; class Actinopteri; order Cypriniformes; family Gobionidae; genus Paracanthobrama; species Paracanthobrama guichenoti. The sequence goes on along the minus strand of CM031960.1, from coordinate 14,082,261 downwards.
CATGGAGTAATTACCCACGTGCACCCAAGGCAAATCAGACAGGAAGTCGGCGCGCGACCTATTGTTTGATTTAGCCAGAGCCAGGTATAAACTCTGATCCAGCTTAACCTAAAGCGACAGTGAAGAAATCCTGTTCGTATATTTTTTGTGCTTTAATGGTAGTGAAAGGTTCATGCCAGGCACTCCCTTGATCCTCCGATCGAAAGAGAAACTAAAGTTATATATAGAGAGAGATTTATTGTATGCGTGATTAATTTGTAACCACTGAACCAGTGAACACGCCCAAAATTGAAATCACGAGCGCTGGGGTTGGTACTGCCTCTCTGACCAAGGCGGCGCAGTCCTCCTCCCTATGTCATCTCCGTAGCTGAAACTCGATAACGCCATCTCGTGGACATTACTCGTAGTTCTGCTTCTCTTCTGCTGCTTTTCTGTGAAGGTTAATTCTACCTTCCCTTTTGCTGTCTTAGTTCTGCTCAGAACTGTAATTCTCCTCACTGTTACTGTTATTTGACACTCTCTGTCTCTACGACTCTTCACACTTATTTAAATTTATGTTAAACAAGTTTAAATTAAATTCAAATAAAGTTGTATCTGTGTCACCACAGGCATTCAATGATTAACACACCCCCTGGAGGTCATGCTCAGATCTTTCTTCCCATGATTTTCCTTTGAAAGTGTTATTTCTGCTTTAAGTGCCTATTTACTGTAACAGCAAATTCCCAAAATTATTCTAGTACCCTAGCACCTGGTTATTTGAAATTTGGTTTAAACTGAGTTTAAATTCAACATTTTTAAATTAACATTGAGTGCCTTTGGGACCTTACACTCTAAGCACACAGTCTCACTAGAGGTTATTACTCGACAGCGCCACCGCTCTGTCAGGCCCGTAATAACACCTAGTGGCGAAAACGGGCTTAGAGTTTCTCCTCCCCTCTTACCACTTCCTGTTACTTTGTTTTTGATTTTTAATTTTATTTTAATCCACTTTTATTTTGATTTATTATTTTTATTAATTTTTAAGCCTTGCACTTTATTTTATTAATTTTCATTTTATTTCACTCATTCTTGTTTTACTCTTCCCCTTTAATATTTTATTTTTGTTTGTTTTATCCTACCCTATGTACCTCACTGTCGTGTGGTGTTTCTTTCAGTTCACATACCGACAGAACCTATGAGAGCCAGCAAGGAAAGCTAAATATTAGATTGGAACCCAGCCGCCAGAGTCATCACATGACCCAATAGGCTGCCGCCGTCAAAATCTTTATTTAGGCTTGGCCTCACCAATATTCATGGCCAAAGATATTAAGTATCTGGACCGTAGCTCACTAACAGCATAGACTGTTAGCCCAAATTTGTATTTTGAAACATATATTCAAAAAAAACAACAAAAAAACGTAGCTCTCAATTCGGCAAGGACTTGCATTGTGTTTTTTTTGTGCTGCGTTTCTCGTCAACAGTACGCCAAGATGTCCCGTTCATCCAGCCCTGCTGCCCACTGGGACAACCTCGAGACCTGGCCGTCTGCTATGACCCACGAGTTCCTGCCCAGAGTCACCGGCGACCTACAGCAGCTGAGCAGAGAACAGCTGGACAACGATCTGAACAGGCTGATGAGCCATGACCCCATGCAGAGCCACAATCACAAAGAGTGGGCCAAGATTATCGGGAGGCTCGCCCACAATCTGATCATCCAGACACGGCTCAGCGAGAATAACAACATCCAGCTGGAGCATCGACGTCTCAATCCAGGTGGCAATGTAAGGTTAGATTTCAACAGTAGAATGTGATTTGGCGTGAGAGGCTCCAGGTCATGATGGTCATCAGACAATGTGGTAATGGGATGACCATTCAAGATTGCTTCAATCTCACAAAAGAGTGTTTGTAGTCCTTCATCATCAAGGGTGTGTTGTTGTAATACAGAGCATAAGATCTGCCTGACCATTCGAATAAGTCTTTCCCATACTCCCCCATGATGTGAGGCTGCTGGAGGGTTGAATGTCCACTGAACTCCTTTCTGAAGCATTGTTTTCTGGATTCTGCTTTGGTTCCATTCTGAAAGGGAATTCTGTAACTCTCTTTTTGCACCCACCAGGTTAGTTCCGTTATCAGATCGAATGTGTAATACTTGACCTCTCCTGGCTATGAATCTTCTTAAAGCGTCAATACATGAATCTGTGTTTAGTGAGTGAGCCATTTCTAGATGGACAGCTCTGCTTGTCATGCAGGTGAAAATAACTCCATACCTCTTCACTTGACTTCGACCTCTTTTTGTTTCGAAGGGTCCAAAATAGTCCACACCAACATTACTAAAAGGTGGAAGATCAACTTGTAGTCTTTCTTTAGGTAAATCTGCCATCTTTTGTTCTCCAATTTTTCCTCTTACACGCTTGCATATGACACATTTAGAAAAGACTTTGCGTGCTGCAGAATTGGCATTTATAATCCAATATTTCTTTCTCAGGTGTGAGAGAACATGGTTTCTGCCAGCATGTCCAAGTTGTTCGTGTATGTGTTGAAGGATAAGTGTGGAGATGTGAAGATCTTTTGGAAGGATCATCGGTCGTTTGGTTTCCTCAGGCATTGCTGACTTCTCCAATCTTCCATCATCCATCACAGGATCCAGCTTGTATAGGCTGCTGAATTTATTCAACCGCTTTCCACCAAGTGATGACTTTTCAATTCTTGACATTTCCTCTGAGTACCTTTGTCTCTGGCAAAACACAACAATTGCCTTTTCTGCTGTCACAAGATCATTCAGGCTAATTGTTTGTCCACAAAGTGATGCTTTAATTTCGTTACCTTGCTTGTTTTGGCTCTTTGTATTCATGCAGGTTATTTGTATTTCTTTTCTTTTTGCAGTGAGTAAGCGAAGGATATTCTTGAACTTTAGGAACCATGCTACCACCCTCGTCAGCTTTGTCCAACTTGAGAAGTAGTTAAGCAGTTGGCTGGTAGGATTTTCTGTTTCTTTAATGAGAGTACTGTACACAATGGTGTTCTTTTTAACTTCAAGCTCTTCAAGAGACACGGGTACCATGGACGTCTTAGGCCATTCCTCTTCTTTCTTCCATAGAAAGTCTGGTCCATGGATCCACTCTTTGCAGTTTACCAATGTGTTAGCACTCACTCCTCTTGATGCTAGGTCAGCAGAGTTCTGCTTTGTTTTGATGCATCTCCATTGAGTTACATCTGTATTTTCTCTAATAATAGAGATCCTATTTGCTACAAATGTGCGGAATCTTGCATTTTCATTTGCAACATATTTCAGCACTGATTGACTATCAGTCCAGAACGTTGAGCGCTCGAGATCCAGCTCCAATGCTTTTCTTATCATAATGTCCACTCTGACTGTAAGTTCTAGACGCGGAATTGTGATTTGCTTAAGTGGGGCTACTCTGGCTTTCCCTAATAGAAAAGATACATGCACAGTGTGCATGTCATTGGTTAGTCTCAAGTAACTCACTGTGCCATATCCAAGTTCACTGGCATCGGAGAAATGATGCAGCTCTGCTTGCTTAAGCACTCCAAATCCTGTTGGTTTTACACAACGTGCCACTCTGAAATTTTGTATTTCATCAAGATCCTTTATCCATTTTGTCCACTTATTTACTGCAACTTGTGGTATTTCCTCATCCCAACCACATTTACTCCTACAGAGGTCTTGGAGAAGTAACTTTGCAGGTAAAGTAAAGGGACACAAAAACCCAAGTGGATCGTAGATGGAACTTACAACTGACAGCAAGTTTCTTTGGGTGTGGGATTTGCACTTGATAGTGATATCGAATGTCGGAAATAAATCCTTTCCCCAGTCCGTTGATTTGCCCAGTCAAAGAAAGACGCTACTCGTAAATAAATGAAGTCGATTTAATGGAGAATCAGAAAAGCTCTGAGCTCAGGATTACAGGACCACAAAGTCAATAGCTGACACCTGGGCAGTCCAGAATGTCTCACAAGCATCTAAACACAATATTTATATTCTTGTCTTTTGGATCCTCCCTCGAGTCCTCTCCTCCAACTCGTGACCGTTGTCAGGCAGGTTTCCTCATTGGTTGCATCATATTAATCAGTGTTATCAGGTTGATTCCATCATCTCAGGTTACTCCATACTAATCATCAGTCTGCACACAAAAAACAAGAACCCCCTTGCCCCATCCCTTTTCTATCTGTAACTTTTCTGGTAAACAGATAGCGTCAACAGTATCAGTCTTGGACCTTTCACCCTGGGTGCATTGTTCTTTGTTTTTGAAAGAAACTATTTATTACAGAATTAGAAACAGTAACTTTGTGTTTGAACATTCAAGAACACGTCAAGGTAAATTGAAACATTTAAACTACTATTAGAAATGAACACTTCAACACAGAATCAAACATTTTAAACTAATATTTCCTTCAATTCCCTCTCTTGATCTCTGAAAGAGATCACAACTCATCAAATCCCCATCCCCTTCACAGTCATCATACTCATCCTCAGTCCTGTGGAATTGAAAGGTTATTGCAGTAATTATGACCCCACTATTCCCAACAACCCTAGTACCCGCCACCTCTCACCTAGAATCATTTTCTTGTCAGGAGTATTACCTGGATGTCTCCGTCCTTGAATACTTCTTCAATTATTCTCACCACTTTTCTATATCTTAACTTGTCCCGCCCACACCCAATTTTTGGTAGTGCAATAGCTGGTGTTTTTGTTTCCCTACACTTGTCTCTGAGGGCCCCCAAACTCTTTTCCAAATTGTTGTAGGTGGGTAGCTCCCTACACCACCGCTTTGTCACTAAGTGAAAAATACGTTTTTGCCCGTGTCTTGTTTCTACACACTGTCCAGGTGTAGAAATGTTTTTCGTGAGTTGCTCAACCCCGTATTTTTTCTTGATCTGTTTAGCTACTCCCACCCCCAACACATAATCAGCACTTATGCAATGTCCAATGGCAATATGTTCAGGAACTTCTAACAAATCTCCCTCTCTTTCAATTATCGAGAACGGAGTATTGCTGCTTTGTTGACACTGCAAAGTTGGGGCTGTGTGGTCTCCTTTAGTCCCTTGGTCCTGCTCCTCTGTGTCCTTCTCCTCTACTCCCTCTCTTTGACCTATATTCAGGTCAACCCTCGTCTCGTCCAGTGACCTAGATGGTGGATCACAATTAACACATGCAGACAAATGGAACCAAGTTTTTCCCTTACCCACTAGTTGGACACAATGGCTAGTTCTGGCCGTGACCCTTAAAGGTTCAGACCATCTAGGGGCGAACCACTTCCGTCTCATCTGTCTCAGTCTTACTCACTGCTCCACTCCTGTCTGTTTTACTGGGGTGTCAACCAGTTCCTCATTCGTTGGCACTTTCTGTGGGGAAAACAATTCAATTACAGCCTTCACATTATCAAAGTGTTTTTGTGTGGAAACTGTGCCGGCTGATATATTAAATGGTGCCCAGGGCCCTGGGAACTGCCTACCTGTCACTAATTCAAATGGTGTCAGCCCAGTTGATCTGTTGATGCTACACCTGATTGACATCAGAGCAATAGGAAGTGCACTTACCCAATTCATTCCCATGGTGTCACAAATTTTTGCCAATTTTTGTTTTATCGTCAAATTCATGCATTCAACCTTCCCCTGGCTTTGGGGGTGCCACACAGCCCCATACCTATGTTTTAGTCCAAGAGTAGTTTCGACTTGCTCTAAATGGTCATTTTGAAATGCGTGCCATTGTCAGATCTGATCAATTTAGGAAACCCATGACGTGGTATGTACTGATTCACCAAACATTTTACCACAGAGATAGCATCCTCTTTTTTACAAGGGTATGCTTCAGGCCACCCACTATATCCATCTACCATCACTAGTAGATACCGTTTCCCATTAACTGGTACTATCATATCAGTGAAATTCATAACCACTTCGTGGCCTGGACCCTGATTAGTTGGAAAATGGCCTGCTCCTGGTTTCAATGCTGGTTTGACATTGTGTTCTTGACAGATTTTACAATTAGCTATAGTGCTGCTAATTAGATGTGGCATGAATGGGTGCCACCAGGCTGTCATTCTTTTAGTCATGTCACGCTCACTGCTGTGTGCAAGGCTATGCGCCTCCTTCAATACACTGACTGCAGTGCTTGCTGGCAGGGTAGGTTTACCCCCTGGTCCTATCCATAGGCCAGTCTCGTTTACCTTACCCCCTTTGCTTATCCACTGAGACTTCTCCTCTGCTGCAGCTCGTTGCTGTTCACTGAGAATGAAATCAACAGTTAATTCTTTAGCTATGTCAGTCAGTTCATCACAAGAAGTCACCATTAACTGGTGAACGGTATATCCAGCTGTTTGTTTGCCGCCTCGTCAGCTGCAGAGTTACCCAACGCTATCATATCCGTTCCCCCAGTATGCGCTGCACACTTTACTATAGCTACTTGCTCAGGAAGCATTACAGATTTCAACAACAGCACTGCTTCCTCAGCATGTTTTATTGGCTTACCTGTCGATGTTACAAAGCCACACCTTGCCCACCCTGGCAGTTCAGTTAAGGCCGCTGAGACAGCATAGGCAGAATCACAATAGATGTTGACCCTTTGACCCCTACCTGCCTGTAACGCTGCTATAAGTCCTAACAATTCTGCTCTTTGTGCTGACTGTCGTCCTTCCAGTTTTTCAGCTGCCATCACTTTTCCCTGTTCCCCTACCATCCTCACTACAGCAAATGCTGCGGAAAGTGTTCCATCCTGTTTTCTGAAACAACAGCCATCACTGAACAAATTTAATACCTCTCCAGCCAATGCAACTCCAGTCAGATCTTGTCTTACTCTGTTATCGGTCTCAGCGAGTGGCTCACAGTCATGTGATTCTCCTTCTCCCATTAACTCTGCCATGTTCACTCCGGTGTGCATGTGTAGAATATTCAGGGCTGTCACTGTTTTTATCATCTTTTGTTGTCTTAACGCAGAGAAAGAAAATGCAGAGGACGTTATGAATGATACCACAGAGTGGTTCGATAGTACTTTCAATGGGTGGCCCATTACAATATGCTCTGCCTTAATGATCATCTTAGCTAATCCAGCTACAAAGCGAGCACACGGGGTTGTTTCTGTTCAATGACCTCCAAAGGAGCACTCAGATAAGATAACACCCTCCTTTGTTGATTGTCTTTCTGGTAAAGTACACCGCTGACACTGTTGCCATTTTCACTGACGTCCAAGTAGAAATCCTTGCCATAATCCGCCACCTGCAACTCTTCCCTAAAGATCTTTTAAGTTCTATGAACGTCATCTCGGCTTCTGTTGTCCAATTTAATCTCCCCCTAGCATTCTTCATTCCTTGTTCCTTCACTAAGGCTCTCAACTTGACTGTTTTGGCAGTGTAGTCAGGAATGTACTGTCTGCTGTATCCTATCAGACCTAGAAATGCTAACATGTCCTTCACAGTGGTTGGTTTTGGATGAGAACTGATTGTGTGTATACTCTGTCTTGTTAAGCCTGTGCCTTTCCTCCTATCACCCTTCCCTTTTTCCTTGCTCACTTTTAGCCCTGCTTCAGCCAATACTTTAAGAACCTTTTCAGTGGATTCTAAAGATTTCTCCCGACTCGTTGATGCCAGTAAAATGTCATCCACATACTGAACAATCACGGTTCCTTCTGTCAGTTCTACCCTGTCTATAATGTCATGAAGTACTTTATTGAATATTCCTGGTGATAGAATAAACCCTTGTGGCAGTCTGTTATATGTGTATTTTATTCCATTATGGGTGAATGCCAAACAGTCCTTACAGAACTCATGCAAAGGAAGACAGAAAAAAGCGTTTGCCAAATCTATACAAGAGAAAACAACATGTTGAAGTTCCAATTTTGACAATAAAGTATAAGGGTTTGGTGTTGGCAGTGGAGGGGTCGACACCACAGAATTAATTTCTCTCAAGTCATGCACCATCCTGTACTATCCTGTGCCTGGTTTTAACACTGGCAGTATCGGAGTGTTCCAGTTTGACCTTGTCTCACACAACACCCCTGCTTTCACTAATCCTTCAATTGTCTCTGTTATTCCCTGTTCTGCCTCAAATTTGTTTTTATACTGTCTTTTTGAGACTATGCTAGATTTGTCAATCTCAAATTTTATTGGGGGCATTTTACACAATCCAACATCTTCAGCACCCTTAGACCATAGACTATCTGGCAATGTGGCTAACATTTCTTTCCCTCCCTCTCCATCTGTCAATTCCCTGCCATGGTTTCTAGTCACCCACACCTTTTGGTAGACTCCAACATCCTCCACATCTACCCTTATCCTATACCCATCCTCCTTTTCTGATCTTTCTACCCCTGGCTCCTCCCATACCCAGTCTGTGGCTTGTGTCAACCTTTTCATCATTGGGCCTAAAGCTCTAGCTTCATGTTTGACCCCTACTCCCAATGTCACGTGGAGTTGATGTCTCCTCCATTTCCCACCATTCAGCCTGCTCACCTTTTAAATTAATAGATATGGCAGTCCCTTCTTTTCCCAAATACAAGTAGTCTCCCTTTACCCTTACACACTGTCCCTGCACCCTCTCAAACTCTTCAGAATAAACCTCATTACAAGTTATTTATTTGTCATTACACATGTACAAGTACAGTATAACGAAATGAAGTTTGGAGCAAGCCTCCGGGCCGCAGCCGATTAGTCAGGCGCCGCCACACGCTCTCCAGAAATACAAGAATGCAGTTTAGCAAGCATTACATAGCAAAACACAACACAACATAAACATAAACATAAACATGACACAGTACACGTGGTCACGTGATGGGATTTTTTGTATGGAGTGGGAGAGGAGATAGATAAAGACAAAGACAGGCAGACGGTTGGAGGGGGGGTGGGATCGGGTAGGTTGTGTATGGTGCGAGTGAGTCTGAGATTGTGTTGTGTGAGAATGTTAGCCATAACTTCAGATGTTTTCGAGTTCAGTTCTATGGTTTGTCCTTGAAGGGAGTTAAGGCAGTGCACAGGGGAAGATAGCAGACCAGCTGTCAGGCTGACCTCCCAACCGAGAGATAGGGACAAGTGAGGTTCGTTGGGCTAGTTGATTAGGTCAGGCAAATACAATTTTTTATTTTTTTAATCCATTTGATGATCTTCGGTAATTTGTCCGGATCATAATCAATCAATCAGATCTGGTACTCAGCATTTGCGTCCGGTCTGTGCAGTTTCCCTAGACATTACGTCCAGCCTCATGGCCAGACCGGTTACAGTCCGTAAAGTTCACCGATCTGACCCCCGATGGAGCCCACTCTTCCCTGCGTATCCGCAGTCCGGACTGCGTTGTTACGGTTCAGTTCCTCAATTCCTATCACTCTCTGATCTAATTCCTTCAAACGGTCACACACAGCCCCGAAGCATTCCTTAATTTCCACAGACAGCGGCTGGGTGAATTTGCTTGCAGCTGTCTTACCAATCTTCCGATAGGTCAGGGCAATCCCAAAGCCAAAGAATAGGAACCCCGCCATCAATAATCCAATCATGTATAAATCTTCCGCATCCTCCACGGACAGAGCCTCCAGGCACAGGACTTGCCAGTTGTTCCATGCGTCCCTCACGTACCCTGCAGCAAAGGTCCCGTCCGGGCAGGTGGGTTCTCCCAGGGCACCCTTCCTTTGTGAGAAAATCTTGTCGATCGCGCTGATTGACCAGTTAATCAATTCCATTTCAATATTTTCAGGAGTCCAGCAAAGCAGCGGGTCAGAGAGAAAAAGAGACAAAAGAAGAGACAAAACAAAATACTAGAGCGCTAGAGCACAGCGGGAGCAGAGTGGAAAACACGTCTGCACGGATTGAAGGACAGTACAGGAAGGATCTTCCCTTATCATAGAACAGAGTACAGTGCAGGGGATCTCTGGGAAGTCATTGCTACTTTAGACATTAACCATTCTTTCCATTCTTGATAGACCTGATTTATCACAGAAGTTTCAGAATCTTTTATTAAAAGCCAATAGATGTCTGCACCCTTTGGAGGCACTGTTTTGTCCCTTACCATCCACTGACCTTCCACCCTGGTATTGACATTAGCCCCCTCCCACTAAACAGTTGTTTTTAGTTCCATCAGGAAATGATATGAACACCCCATCTGGTGTACAAAAATGCTTGCTCCCAATTTAACCAATAGGTCTCTGCCTAATAACGGAGTTGGTGCGTTTGTGGAATACAGAAATTTATGTTTATGTAACTGCCCAGCCACCTTGACGGAGAGTGGCTTAGTCATAGGCCAGTGTTCAGTGTCCCCAGAGAACACTTGCACTTCTACTGTAGAGTTAGATAGTGCTTCATTTCCCACCACTCCTCCTGTTATAGTGGGAAAATGTGGCCCCAGTGTCCACCAGGGCCTTCACAGGCTTGTCATTGACCAGCATTTCTAGGTAGGCTCAGCCTTTGCCCCCTGCTGGTTCTCTGTGGGCCCGTCAACAATGCTCCATACCTTCTGCGGATCAGACTGGGCATTGTCTAGGCATCTGTTGGTTGGCAGGAGGCAGGTGCTGAAAATGGGCAGCCCGTCCCCTCCCACGAGCCCCACCTCTAAAAGGAGCCCATCCCTTGCAGGTGGTTGCCCCTATATGGGCAGTCATCTTTCCAATGGCTCTGTTCTCCACAAACAGAAACAACCCCCTCTATTTGGACTATTATAAAATCCCCTCTATTACCTCTTTGCATCCCTCCCCTATTTCCAAAGAAATCTGTTTGGATGGGTTGGGGAGGCCAATCTTGATAACGATCATAAGGTGCCTCTTCCTGGTGCCATCTCTGGTCATTTTGAACCTTTGTTTTTGCAATGACCTCCTGCACTGGCATCTGCTCTTTTGCTTTCTTTTTCCTTTTTCTTTTCAGCTTCTATTTGCATTTTTAACAATTGGGTTTTTAGCTTCTCTATTTCACTTTCCTCCTTTCCATTGCTTTGTCTACATGGTGTACAAAATGTCTTGTCCATGTCTCACTATCTCCTTCCCCCATTTCAGGATCATTTTCAATGCTGACTATTGCTTGTGAGGGTGCCCTTAATCACAGCCTGTCTATAAAATTCCTTGCATAATGGAGACAAATCTAGATGTTCTCCAGTCTGCTCCTCCCACTCTGCCTCACACCTATGCAGATATGCAGAGGCTGACTCATTCTGGCCAATTTTAAATTTTATGCTTTGATAAGTTACTTTTGGCACTGGAAAGTGGCAATCCATGGCAGTGCTCAGATTTGTTAAATGATTACTCAAACGGTCCCCATTGTCTGCACCCTCCATATCTGCATCCTTTTCAATTTGCTCTAATTTTGTCGCAGTCAAAATTTAACCCAACAATGCTCTCATATCCCCTACAGCCAATTCAGTTCCATGTGTTAACAACGGCACTTTTCCCAACCATCTTCTGCCTCCCCTGCTCAGCTCGGATGTTTAGCTGTTATGGCATTCATATCTGAGTGTCCCCATGGACGGTACTCTATTCTTTGACCTACTGCTCTCAATGGATAATTCCCTGCTTATCTGATTTCTTTTTTAAATTTGAAAGCATTGTCTTGCTTCTAGTTCTGACTGAGGGCCCCCTTCCTTCTTCCATGCACATCTCTCTCTCTTCCTCACACCAGTCCCTCCCCTCCTTTTCACTCTTCTCATCTCCCCATTCAAAGTCTAAGTCATGCCCTGTCACAGTAATAGAGTCGCTCTCTTCATTTCTGTCAATTTTTAATTTCTCTGTTGGTTTAGTCAATTTAGTAGCTCCTTTTTTAGTCTCTTCCAGTACCTGTCTATTCTCTGTTTCCACTGCCTGTAGTTCTCTCAATTTTCTCTCTACCAATTTTTCAATTTTACACTCTTCTTCTTCCTTATCCTCATCCTCCATTTCCACTTTTATCAGTCCCTCCACTATTTGTACTACCTTCTTTTTCGTCCTGTCCCTCTTAAGCGTGACCTGACCTGTACCCACTGAATATACCGGATATTGACTAGTCACTGGAGCACTTGGTGTTTTAGGAACATATGGTGGTGGAGTTCTGCCTTCAACCTGAAATTTTTCTTTGCTCAATGCTGTAGCAGTTGCTGCCATACAGTCCAACGCCTCAATTCTGCTTCTGCCTCCTGTATTTCCTTATCTATTTTCCGTTTTGACCATACTGAACAATTTTCTCTTTTCTTTCTTTTGGAGTCCAAGTAACTTTTTGCTCTTTTTTTCTTCCTCACTTATTATCCCAGCTAAATTCCCTTTATCCTTAGTATCTTCATCCCACCTTCTGTAATTTGCCAACATCTCCCAATTTTCTTATTTCTTTTCTCTTTCTTTCCTGTCTTTTTGGTTCTGTCTGGGCCAACACCAACTCACAAATCCTCTCCCAGCTGTCTCTATACGTCCCCATATTTTTATGCTTTTATTGATTATCCTTTATTTTTATTTACCTGTTATTCCAATTACAATTTCAGGTTATTTTGTCAATTCATTACAATATTTCATACAATTCAAACAATTCAATGATTTCTAACAGTATCACCTACAAGATGACGACTTGTTTCTTAACAGTCAAATACCTCATTTGACTTTTCTAACCTGGTTCTTAACAGTCAAATACCTCATTTGACGTTTCTAACCTGGTTCTTAACAGTCAAATACCTAATTTGACGTTTTTAACTCTGTTCCTAACAGTCAAACGTTTCATTTAACGTTTCCTGGTTCTTAACAGTCAAATACCTCATTTGGCGTTTCGTTTAACCTGGTTCTTAACAGTCAAATACCTAATTTGACGTGTTTTTAACCTGTTCTTTAACAGTCAAATACCTCATTTGACGTTTCTAACCTGGTTCTTAACAGTCAAATACCTCATTTGACGTTTTTAACCTGTTCCTAACAGTCAAATACCTCATTTGACTTTTCAGCTTTTTTGATTCTCTCAAAATGAACTCAGCAACTCAACACTCAACTTATTAATTTAGATTGTCCAATTTGCAGATTTTATGAAAAGGCATCTGCTTACCTGTTAAGATGTTCTGCGCAAAGTTGAGCCTTGGTGTCACCTCGTCCTCGCGCTCTATGAAAATTTGTGGCAAATCCGGTGCCCCTCCAAATTGTCGAAATAAATCCTTCCCCAGTCCGTTGATTTGCCCAATCAAAAGAAAGACGCTACTCGTAAATAAATGTGAAGTCGATTTAATGGAGAATCAGAAAAGCTCTGAGCTCAGGATTACAGGACCACAAAGTCAATAGCTGACACCTGGGCAGTCCAGAATGTCTCACAAGCATCTAAACACAATATTTATATTCTTGTCTTTTGGATCCTCCTCGAGTCCTCTCTCCTCCAACTTCGTGACCGTTGTCAGGCAGGTTTCTCATTGGTTGCATCATATTAATCAGTGTTATCAGGTTGATTCCATCATCTCAGGTTACTCCATACTAATCATCAGTCTGCACACAAAAACAAGAAACCCCTAGCCCCATCCCTTTTCTATCTGTAACTTTCTGGTAAACAGATAAGCGTCAGCAGTATCAGTCTTGGACCTTTTCACCCTGGGTGCATTGTTCTTTGTTTTTGAAAAGAAACTATTTATTACAGAATTAGAAACAGTAACTTTGTGTTTGAACATTCAAGAACACGATCAAGGTAAATTGAAACATTTTTAAACTACTATTAGAAATGAACACTTCAACACAGAATCAAACATTTTAAACTAATATTTCCTTCACGAACTTGAACACATCATTTTCCACACACCACAGCAATCCTAGAACTCTTTCAGTGGGAAGCTTTTCCTGTCAAGATCCAATTTCTTTACATTTTGAACTCTGTCTTCTTTTGGAATCTGTGCAAGAACAGTGACGACTGTTACTCACCCACTTTGTAAGATGGAATCCTCCTGTTTGACAGAGAGATGTTAGATCTTTCACCATCTTTACTGCCTCATGCTCTGTTAGTAGTGATTTCACAGTCATCCACATAAAAGTTATTTTCAACAGTTCCTGTTACCTCAGGTCGAAAACAGTCTTTGTTATCTTTGGCAGTTTGCCTCAGAGCAAAGTTAGCACAACTGGGGATGAAACTGTACTGGGGTGGATCGCCTACAGTGGTTCTATGACTGCAAGTTGCGAATGACTAACAAAGCGTTATCAGCAAGATGATAGAAAACTGTACATTTTCGTCTTTACCCACTGCAGCTTATAAACAACGACGGAAATAACGCAGTGACAATAACTAAATATGTGGAGAGCGTTGCTGCTATAATGCTTGACTATATTGTATTGCAATAGGTAACACTTCAAAGTCAATACCAAATCAAAACTAGTTAGCACATCATTTGTAATTGAAAGAATTTAATGATAAAAAATCTAGTTATATACACTTAAACAGTTACAAAATAAATACAGCATGATATGAGATACCCAGCATGATATGAGTGGGAGAGAGAGACAAAGAGAGAAAAGAGTGCAAAGTACAAAGAGAAGAGCCAAAGAGAAAGGCCCCAAGAAGAGAGCCAGAGAAAAAGACAGAGCAACAGTTACAATCTTCTTTTATCTATTCACATGACCATGTGACTGAAACCCTAATGTGAGACATTCAAACTGACCAATCAGACCAAACTTCCCCCCACTGATTGTTACAGGTGTGAGCACACATTTGGCCTCTACAGACGCTTTAGCATTTCTTTGTCTTTAGGAATTCCAAATGGCCCTTCTGGAGAGATGGGGTTGAAAACAGTAAAGCAATCACAATCATTGAGTCCAAAGGTGGCACAGTCACAAAAGACATACTTTCTGTTGTGTGTAGATGCTCATCTTCAGACTTCTGCGTCCATACTTGTTGCAAAAGCAGCTGGTCAGTCTTCAGTCTTTGTTCTCATCTCAGTCCTGCATGAGAAGGCTCCATCAAATGGTGTTGCACCAATCATTGATATACCAAAACGTCCATTGAATAACCACACCTCGAAACAGTCACTGAAGGTTAGAAGCAAGCGCTTGTCCCTATTTCTGAGGGCCTGGGATGTGAACTTGTGCAGCAGGATCCTGTGATTAAAGAAGAACATATAGCACAACAAAGAACAAAGCATACACATGATATTTGTCATTGGTCAGGATTTGGTATAGGCCAGATTAAAATAGTCTCTGGCAATGAGCCATTAAATGTGATGTACTTAATATGAGTAAGGTCAAGGCTGAGAATAAAAGAAGAATCCTCACAAAAGTACGCTTACATTGTTTCTGGAAACATTAAAAATAAATTGCATTATAACTCAAATAACAAATCATTGTTGGCCAAATCCCACTTTTCATGAAAGAGTATCAACCAAAATACTGATGTAATGAAATGCGACAAATTCAATTCCATAGATGTCCAAAAACGTTGTTGCGAAGTCAAATGGACAAACTACAAAGAACTCAAGAAATCAAATAAGTTCAAAATCAAATGCATTGTTATAATTGTGGCGATAACCGAGCCCCAGGAAATGGTGCGAGATTTATGCATCGCGTTTGTCGTGTACGATCAAACCTTGCACGATCCGCACAGGAGAAATTTGGATATTAACGGTTGATTATAACGGATTATAGCAATTCATAATATCTAGGAGCTTGATTCAACTTTTAGAAATTTCTTTGATTGTCTAGAATTGGAGTTCAAAGGACGGATATTGTCCACCAAATACCTCTTTGTAACTCTTAAACACGTTTCTCTGGCCAGGAGAAATATCTTTCTTTTAATTTATGGCAAAATTCTAGAACAACGTAAAGGGACCTATGTATGAAGCAACTAAAAGCGCAATCACGTGTGAATATATATATTTAATAAATCAACAAACAATAAACAGCATACTAAATTAACTGAAGGAAGGAGAGAGAAATTGAGGAAGTAGAGAGAGACACAGAGAAACTGTGTTATTACAGACACAACAAACAAATCAGTCAACTTATTTGGTATAAGCTCAGGAGCTTTGCTGACAGCTTAAGGGATACTTGCATATGTTTCCTTGATGTGGTTTTGTCAGTGTGTGGAGTCAGTCTGGTCGATGTTGAATCTTGCAGAATTGTGTCCTTGGAGTCCGCGAGAGAAATTCAACTTTGGTTCTTTGTGATGAGATCCGTTGAAAGATGGCGAGAAGCGAGAAAGCAGCGGGACGAAAGAAGAGCGAGGCAAGAAGAGCAAGGAAAGAGCGGCGTTGCTGGTATCCTTAAAGAGGCCATGGCAGAGTGCATGCATTGAGAACAGCCAATCAGCGAGGAACTCAGAAGCGGAAATTTTCATGTCTTTAGTCTCGCCTCATTAACATGTTTTGTAATCTTAGATAAAGCAGACTTGGGTTTTTGGTATGCGAGCTTTTGATTTGTTTAACAGAAAGAGTCTGATGCATCATAGTACCACACACTTCTTTAACCCGACCTACAAATTGCGAGACAAAAGATTTGGGAATCAGCGCTGGGGAGTTAACTTAAATTAAAAATTTGTGGCAGGGATTGACGTGTTCCTTAACTTCACTGGCTATAAGTTTCTAACTATCAAACATCAATTGTTATAACAAAAAAACATTTACATACATCCCAGAGAACACAACACACACAAAATGAAAAAATAACTAAGTTAAAGTCATATAATCTATTAGGATGTGCTTTGGTATGTGAGGTGGGGCTGTTGTTATGGCTATTGTGATTGCCTCGTGGGCTGAGCATGGTTTCTATCATACGCACCATTAACCTGCTGATTGATGAACTTTGCGGTGCCAGATCTTGTTTGAGTCGTATAACTAATCAAAGTATTAGTCAAATTTGAGTCATTTATAGGCTGGTCATACGCTTCCATACCAGTGATAAAAATAAATGTTTTTTTAAGTAAGAGATAAATATGCCATTCTTTAACGTAAATTTTGATATTTAACTTGACAAAGTTTTATAATAACTAACTGATTTAGTAAATCTGAAAAACTCAAAAACAATAACAAAGGAGAAATTCACAGTTATAATGCAGTCTAGATGTAGAACTTAAAATAAAATAGAATACATTTTTGTGAGGCTGAGTATGGGTTGACTTTGTGTGAAAGATCGTCTATGTGGTTGCATTTAGCTGGCTCATGTAAATCATGCCCCAAACAGTAGAGGAGGTTACAATTGTGATGCAGAATTTGGTCCTGTTTGTAACAGGAAATGACATGAGAATGTGGTGGAGATGTAGTTATTGGTCAGAGTTACAAATCTGCTGTGATGAGAGAAAACTTGCATTTCATGATTGATACTGATTGTAAATTACACTGTAGCCACATGGCAATTCCTGTGCTCCTGTGCATGGTTTTACTGCGCTATACGCTAGAAGCAAATGTAGAGTTTTCCCTCAGAGAGCAAACAAATTCAACATAGAAACACATGAAACTGGAAATGGCTAAACAATTCCAGTATTAAAGATAATTATTCAATTTTCTACAAGATACATGACCAGCAACCTTTATCTAAGTGTTTCATACAACACTTACAGTAAAGCAATCATGTGTTTACAGAATAAACTTAACTAGTCTGTGTATATATTAACACAAACAACTATAATCACGTGTTCAATCGTGCAATGTCTTTGAATACAATTACAAATTTGAAAAGAGCCAAACAGGATCATTATGAATTTAAATGTTTAACTTCATTAAACTCACGCTATGGGCTGCTGAATCCACTAACCAGTGAGGTTAACAGCTGAAGGCCTTGCATGTTCACTACGATTTAACTCACTAAGGATTTTTACCTGCAAATGGCGCTGATCTTTGCCCTTAGAAGTGATTTCTATTTTCCTGAAAATGGCGAGTGAAGCCTTTACCCAGTGACAGCATCTCCCTCTAGATAGCCTGTTACCACCAGGAACTGCAAAACCTGTTCTCTTTGTAAGTTGAATGCACTGTTCTCCTGGAGTTTGAGATTTTCATGACTCTCTAATGCTTGTACACCATGCGTGCTGGTACATGACTCTGCGCTTCAATACGATGCTGCATCACCTTAAGAACTGAAATGGGCACACTTTCTTGGAGTTACATGCATTTCTGAAACTAAATGTTTCAGATTCATTAGAATGATCAGCTCATCTAAAGTGGTTTGTCTTTTAGTCCATCGCTGTTAAGCGAATTTTGGAGAACTGATAACTTGCTAGCATTTAAGCTTAGCCTTGAGATCTGCAATGGTCTCCTTGTGATTTTGACATTTTTTCAGTCAGGGCGGACTGTCAGCTAGTGATTTATCTAGCTGTGTGAAGACCTTGAATCTTTGCCTCGAACTTTGCTTCTGCATTTTTAGGAATGCACTTCTTTACATTTCTCATCTGGAGCTTGATAATGAAATAGTATCATTATATAGCCTTTAAAACTTATGAGTTTAAAGCCTCAATTATTTTACCATGTTTTGATTTCTTTTGGTGTTTGCCAATTATATGTCCCACCATCAGATCATTTCATCATTCTGAACTTTTAATTCAATATACTCTTGTCTTGAGTTTGGACAAAATTAGGCTCAGCTTCCTCCATAAAGCAAACAATAAGTCACTGTTATCAAGAAATTTTCCTTCCACCCCGAGGAATAATCTGAATATTCTCGGATTGTACAGTAATAGGACTATTGAGCTATTTAAAACCTTCTAATTTCTGTTTTCTGCAATTCTTAAACAATGAAAACAGACTTACCAATTCCTTGGTCAAAGAGTCAGCTTTAATCCATTCACAATCCCAGTTGTGAAAAAATGTCCTCATTCTGATGAATTTCGAAGATTCACTGCAAGGGATCCCGAGGTTTCGGCACCATCTGTGAGGTGGATCGCCTACGAGTGGTTCTGACTGGGGTTGCCGAATGACTAAAGAAACTTTATCAGCAAGATGATGGCTTGTACATTTCGTCTTTACCACCACTGCAGCTTATACCAGCAGCGGAATATGCAGCGCAGTTACAATAGCTAAACATGTGGGAGAGCGTGTGCACATAATGCTTGTATATTGTGTATTGCAATAGGTAACACTTCAAGTCAATACCAAATCCAAAACTAGTTAGCACATCATTTGTAATTGAAAGAATTTAAAGACAAAATCTAATTTATAGATTTTATAAAACGAGTTACAAAATAAATCTTATGAGATAGTGAAAACTTATACCATTATCGTGCCAGCCATGAATGTCTTTGAGAGAGAGAGAGAGAGAGGAGATGAGACAAAGAGAGAAGGCAAGGCAAAGAAGAGAGCAAAGAAGAAGGCCCCAGAAGAGGCCAGAGAATAAAAGAGACAGAGCATACAGACAAACATGTCTGTCTATTTTGTCTATTCCTTACGACCATGTGACTTAAACCCTGCGTGAGCCATTCAAACTGACCAATCAGACCAAGCTTCCCGCACGGTGTTACAGTGCTGTGACACATTTTGGCCTACAGACCTTCAGCATTTCTTTGTCTTTAGGAATTTCAAATGGCCCTCATGGAAAGTGATGGGGTTGAAAACAGTAAAAACAAATATCTTTGTTCATTTAAAAAATTTTAAAAAATCAAATATCTTTGATTATTTTCAATTCTTTCAAACGCTCCAAATAGATGTACCGTCATCCGATGTTCTACAGCAGGCTGGCTAACATCACCTCACAACCCACCAGAGAGATAAGTAAAAGTCAACATCTGATCTGACACTTTGACTTGATGGACATTACTTTGATGTCTCTGTAACCGCTATAGGCTCTTAGCGAAATCTGTGGTGGACATTGAAAAGTGTGCTAGTCAAATCTGGGCCTGAAGTTCTGGTTAGTGATTTACCTTGATGGTAGCACCACAGTCCAAGGCTATATATGGTCTGTTCTGGGGATAGTATGCCGCGCCATGATGTGAGATGTACTGGCAACTTTCCATCTGGTCTTTTTCAGCTCTTGCTGCGTACCACTTCAGCGTAACCTTTATTTATGACTTCTGATAGAAATTCAGTGTAATCAGTTAAAATTTTAGTTCCTTTTTTGAACTTTCTTTTCAAACTTTGAAACACTGGATTCTGCCACTTGATAATTGTTGAAACCTTACAGTGTTATCCTTCCTGAAAGGCAAATCAAAGAGTCATGTGTCCATTTTTCAACTGATTCTTCTTACTTAATTTTGATGAATCTTTTGTGTCTTCTACAGACATTTCAACCTTGTCTTCTCTTGATCTCTCATTAAAATCATGGTTGTATTGTTGAATCAACATTTCTTCCAGACTTGAAACAGAAATCTTGTTAACAACAACACTATCACAACTGTTCCTGTTGTTTTACCTTTGTCTTATGGACCATTGATATACCCACCCCATTAGGGTCTTAACTGCATATAGGCCTTCCCCTTGACTGTGAGACTGCAATGGCTTTGAAAGTATTGCTTCAATCAACAGCTCTTGGCTGGAATCCTGGAAATTTGACTTGACTCAAAGACAGTCCTTCCCTTTACAACTAGGAATATTGCAGGTGTCAACAGGCATGTTCTTCTGTGTATAGACTTGAACAGTGGATAAATTATTTTCTTCCAATGAAAACTTCCAACCCACACTGGCGACATAAGAGGGTACAGACTTATCTTGGCTCATTGTTAGGAGAAAAGTGTTGTTTTTCTTCCAGAAATGTTGGTTCCCCATCAGATCCTCTGTGCAGAAGCTTGCCGAGCTACCAGGATCAAGAAAGGCATAGATCTGAACAATCTTACTTCCTTTGAACTTTTAACTTATTGCAGATGCGATCGATAACAAACATTCTGTACCTTTGTTCTGTATCCACTCGTATCATCTGAGGATACCACCGTACTACTCACAGGTGTTTTTCTTCAGTTGTTTTGAGGTCAAATCCTTGATGTGCTTAACACACTTGGATATATGACACATTTGCATATGGTGCAGTTAACTTTATGCTTTGTGCGATCTTTGCTCCATGTGTCCACCTTTGGTTGGACATCTAAAACGAATACCATTCTGCTTTGTAAGTTTTATCCTTTTCTCTCTATGTGGCTGCTTTTCAAACTGCAAGCATGGCAGTAATCCAACTCATGTCTATTGAAACAGTAGAGAGAGACACAATGCTGGCTGTGAATCCCTAAGATTCAGTTTGTGGCAAACTCACATTGGTAGCAAAATGTGCTATTGGGTGTAGGTTTTACTAGACCTTTTACTTTTTCCTACCACTTGAGGTTGAGTCTTGAATATCACCAAATACTGGATCTGAGGAAACAATGTTAGCTTGTTTTTCAATAAAGTTAACTAAGATCTACCATTTTCCACCTTGTTGTTACTTCTTCGCTCTTGTAACTCAAATGCCCTTGTGCGCCACCTTTCTCTGAGTTTGTATGGGGAGCTTTGAGGGCAATAGTCCTCATATTGGAGACTGTGTGTCCAGTTCTTCCATGTGAAGTCAAGTCTTCCATACCATTGCAGCAGCTTCTGAGAAACAATCACAGAAAGCCTGTAAAACCTTTGGATCTTCTGATTTGATTAATGACCAAAGAGTGCCTTCTCAATATAAGCACATGAAATCCTATATGCATTTTCCAAAGTGTTCTTTCAATAGTTGCTACGCTTTTCAAGTAACCTCTATATGTTGAAGGCAACTTCTTACCAGCTCTTGAGGCAGCCCTCTTGTGCATTGAATGAAAGTGCAGCCTGTCTGCATTATCATCCATTTTACTTTCAATGATACGTTCAAAGGAATGAAGAAATGATCACTGTGCTATAAAAATATCTCCATTAAAGATTTGAATTTCTCCTCTTGGTAATGTAGAAAGTTGTTGTCTCACCAAGCATGTCAAATCAAGTTGTTTTGCTTTTGAAGAATTCTAGAAAGATCAAAGTCAAAGTCAAAGTCAGCTTTGTGTCAATTCTGCCATCATTGCAGTACATACATACCAGAAGAATTTAGTTCTATGACTCATGAACCCCCTGATTGCCTAACAACAACAAAATAATAAACTAACAACAACAAAAGTTTAACAGTAACAATAACAGAAGAAAGATAAAAAAAAGATGGACAAGAGTGAATTCTGAGGTAAGAATGGCGATGGCAAATGGTGCAAACAATGGTAACAATAGTGCAATTTCAGATTTAAGTCAGTGCAATTATAAAATAAAATTATTAGAGTGTGTGCAAAAAAAGAGTGCGATTCCCAAATCAGGTGCATTAGGGCAGCAGAGGGAGGTCGGCAGAAGGAGGGAGTTCAATGCCCTGACAACGGAGATATTTGTCCTTCGGTCTGCTGGTCGCCAGGGGCTGAAGCCTCACTCCCGTGACAGCAGACTGAAGGGGCTGTGCGATGGGTCAGGTGGGGTCTCTGCATGACGTGAGAGCTTTGCGGGAGAGGCGGGAGTTATAAATGTCCTGGAGGGGTGGAGAGAGACATAGCGATCTTCTCAGCTGCTCTCACTATGCGCTGAAGTAGGTGCAGGCGCCCGTGCCACACAGAAGTGATCGCTGGTCAGAATGCTCTCGATGGTGCCTCTGTAGAGGTGCGCATGATGGGGGCTTTGGGGCTCGGCTCTTACTCCAGCTTCTTGAGAATGGGAGTCGCTGCTGTGCTCTTGAGTCAGTGCTGTGGTGTTGGCGGTCCAGGAGAGGGTCCTCTGTGATATGCACCCAGGGAATTTGGTGCTCCTCACCCTTTCCACAGTCACACCGTTGATGGTCAGAGGCGTGCTGGTGTCTTTGTTCTCACCAAGTCAACATGTCGCCAAAATCTTCCTCCCACGTTCAGAGATTGTTATTAAGCCACTACCCTAACTGATGACACTTTCCGCTCCTGAAGTTTGTCTATCGTTGCTAAATGAGACCAGCTCTGATGCATTCATCGTCCATAAACAGATGAAATTTGCTTTCTGTGTATGGGTGTGTGCGAGGTCATGTGTCAGCAGAGTGAAAAGGAGGGCTCCAACACACATCCTGAGGGCTCCAGTGTTCTGCGATGACCTGAGCTGGATGATTTTCTGAGCCGAACTGCCTGGGGTCTTCCGTCAGAAGTCCAGCAACCAATTTTGTCCCGATGCTGAGTCCCGGCTGTGACAGTTTTGGTGGGCTGTAGAGGATGATTGTATTGGTGCTGGACTAAAGTCTATAGACAGCATTCTGACACATAAGTGTCTTTATTTTCCAGGTGAGTGAGTGCTGAATGAATGGTGGTGGCGATGGCGTCAGCCGATTCGAGCATTGAACCCGATATGCAAATTGTTAGGGTGCAGATGATTCTGTGCCCATGAATGACATTAGATAGAGGTGATTCTCTATTTCTTGAGCTTGATTGTGTTTATGTGGAGATTGTACTGGTTTTAGAATCAGTGTTCATGGTGGTGTGCTGCGTAACTCATTACTGTTCTGAGAATATCTTGCAGTCCCCTGCACTTGGTGCTGTGGGAGTGTACGAACAGTCTCTCATATGTTTTTTGTCTTTGTGCGTATGTTGCATCGGATGGAATTTTGTTCAACATCTCCTCACAATAAATATTCATAACATCTGTTGACATTTCATTTTGTTAGGGTTTCAGCATTTTTTTAGAATATTCAATTTTTGCTGTACTGGCTGCAATTTCGATTGAACTTCCCACATCTCTTTTATTTTTGAAGTTCTTCGTCTTTCTTTTCGACATGCTTTTGTTGCAGCGTATTGGCTTTGGCAAATGGCTGCCCTCTCCACTCTGCACAGTGTGCGCTGAAGCGAGCGTTGACGCCATGATCTGGTTGAATTTGATCACTGGATCTACCACTACGCACAGATGGAAACCACTGAGATATTATCGTCTTCATTTAGTTGACCAATTACTTTTAAAAAACAGGAAGCTTGAGTTATAGTTTTGAGAGTCAGGGTTTTGAACAGTAGAAATCCACTTCTCTACAGTGAAACAATACATCAACTTGCTTCATTCTTGGCTCATACCAGCTTTTCAAGTCTTCAACTTTATCATCACAACTTAACATTTAACATCTGATTCTTGAAGAGTTGAATTCATCAAGCATTTCATTGAACTTCAACATGCTGCTTTACTTCTTCCAGATATTCAGCATCGATACATTCAGGAATTAACAATATTCATTCGCCTTGTAAGATGGCATATCACACTGTGGCTTTCGACGAGCAGCAACCTCACTCCAGTCGCCTGACTGAGCTTGGTGTTTGTTCCAGATCCTCATCCATCTTGGACAAACAGACCTTCAACGATTCAAATTTCTTGCAGTTTTTTCTTCAAATATGCTGCAGATCAAGACATGATTTCTTTCATAAAGTGATTTCTGTTTGCAGCATCAAACTTGAAAATCTTTCAATAACATTAAGGTGGTGTTCAGCATCAGCTTGTCAAAGTTCATTGTTTCCATAAGCACATACCTCTTTAGGAACATTTCTTTGTTTCTTTGTTTCAATACCATTCACGGTCTCAAAGCAGTTCGCAATGCAATTCCAGATGAATCCTCAGTCGCTCCTAACATATTCCATTCTCAAAAACAAGTCTTGACATTTGCCAGTGATAAAAACAAGTTTCAAACGGTCTATATTTGATCCCTGTTTCTCTTCACACTGTGGGAGGTGTTGATGCAGGGTTTCTGGCTTTTGATGCAATGTTACCATTAACAGATCTGGAGAAGTCCATTGAGGTTTGAAATCGTAACTGAAGTTTGTGTATCAAAATAAAGATAAATTGTAACATAAAACAACTGAAACAACTTGAACTGTATTTGGCTTCATGTGCACGGTCAAAAGACCTGTATGCTCTTGCATGTACTTTAACTTCCTGTGAGTGTCTTTCATTTAACTCTTTTTCCCCTCCCACCTATAGAGGGCACACACTCAGAGAAATAAACAATGTTAACAATATCACACCAATGATTTTTAAGTAGTTGCAAATATAATTAAATAAGATAGTACATATGGCTCTCGGCAATCGTAATCTGAGCACAGTGTTCATGTCGTTAGCTAGCGTGTATATATCTATGAGCTAACACTGGTCTCTCACTAACGTTAGACACCTGTTATCCTGTTTCTCCTCACACAACTCAATTTGTCTCCACTCTAGTCATTGTTCTGTCTAATCCTATTTTAATGTCTAATTGTGTGTCATAACTGTATACTGGCCGTAGTCTTACCATATAGTATTAATAGACATTTATAACTCCTCAGCGTCAGACACTGTCATTGCGACCCATTGTTTTCCTATCGTTGAAATTCTGCACTCCTCCCGTTATGTCACATTT
Source organism: Paracanthobrama guichenoti (assembly GCA_018749465.1). Classification (NCBI taxonomy): domain Eukaryota; kingdom Metazoa; phylum Chordata; class Actinopteri; order Cypriniformes; family Gobionidae; genus Paracanthobrama; species Paracanthobrama guichenoti. Next base: position 14,057,117 of record CM031960.1, on the reverse strand, counting down.
GTTAGATGCGGAAGTAAGTTTTCTCTAAAAACGACTCCAAAGCCTTATTAGCGTATTTATGAGTATATTTTAAAGAAAATCTGGTTCCTCACATTATTTTCTATACATTGACTCACTGGAGTCTCTAACCTACAATATGCCCTTTAAATCTTGCGGCTGTTTTGATACCTGTAATGTGACATTAAAACTAAGGTATCAGGTGACTACGGTGATGTTTCAGTGAGGCCATACAATTCTTCACCTGGACTCCCAGCATGCCAAAGAAGAGAACATAGTAGGCACAGGAGAAAAGCGAATCAAGTCCCCAAAAGGCTCCAGAGCAGCCGGTTAAAGTCGCCACAGTCTGTTTTATGCCAGGAGCTCGATTGATCATCCTGTCAGAAGGGTGAGTACCATTTAGCATCTGCAGGATAATAAACAAAGCATACGTTGGACAACACCACAAAATGCTGTACCTGAGGGGATGCAGTGTGCGCGGAAACCTGAAAACCCTGAGCACTCCCAGGATCTTGGCCCGCCCGCCACTGACACAACAATGTCAATCAGTGACACGAACACCGGAAACCATCAAGATATTTCACACCTGCAATGTACCTGCTCTCCGACATACCAGCGCGAGCACCACCTACAATAAGCAAAAGCCACAATGTTTGATAACAGATCAACATAAAAGATGAAGCGGTCATGTACGGTTTATTTTATTTTCTTTATATCATTAGTGTATTCCTGATGCCATCTCACATTCTGTTTTAATAATAGCCAGTTTTGATCCTCTGAATCTGATTTCTGAAATTGACTGAAACATTTATTGAAGTGGGAGGAGTTTGTGATCTCAGTCAAGCCAAACCAGCTGTTCTAACTGGAGCCTAAAATAGGTATTCCTGTAAGGCTGATTTTCCAACCAACTGACTCTATAGGTACGTCTAAAATCCACCATGTCCAGGAGGGGGCAGCTAAGCTAAAACAAGAAAAGTGACTTGACTTTAACAAGATGGTGATGGGAAAGAAATACGCACGCGCGTACTGACCTGACATCAGCATTGGCTGGTCTAAAGTGAGAAAGAGCAAAGGAAGCAAAGAAAGCAAAGACACAGAAATGATGTACTTTTAGAAATGAGATGCATTCTTGCTACACATATCTGCTCTGTCTTGGGGTTGATTTGGGCTGTATTAGTCTGACAGCTTCTTTACGATACTGCCAAAAGAAGCCAATAATAAATCAGTGATATACCAGGCTAGTACAGTAATGTAACACTCATGCTAGCAATTTAAAGAGGTGCTTTTGGAGTGAGCAGATCTCCTATTAGTCAGGTGTAGGTGGGTTTGAGATGATAAAATCAGTTGTTGTATTTTTATAATAACATGATAATATACATAAATAAAATATACATTTTACTGTACAGTACTAACCAGTATTTTTAGACAATTACAGGAAATTGTGCATTGTTAACATTCAAATGTGGATTTAGGTGACTCTGGACATTCTTTAGCTTTCTAATACGTGAATGTATTTACTTTAATGTGCATCACCAAATTGGTATTTTTATTTAAAAAAATAAATGTTTGAAACTTCACATTGTAGCCTAGTCACTGATGCATTTCAACAGACCATGCACATTAGTAGTTATTCCCGACTGCATCCTGAGAGCCCTGCATAACATGCAGAAAAAATAAAGCGTTTGTAAGAGTATGGACGGTGCTCATAAATGATCAGACAGACCAATACTTTGATTGTGCAAAATGATTCCAACAGGACCAGCATAGTGAAGTCTACAAGACTGACGGTTAACAGCTCTAAAAAACTAAACCACTAAACTTTGCATTCCAAAGACACCATAAACACCCAAAGGGGCTATATGACTTACAACTTAGTTATTTCCATTTTAGATGTATTTGATGAGTTAGAAACATAGCCAGTGATGTAAGGAAGAATGACGTCATCCTCCACCATTCCTTTAATTCATAAATTAAACTCAGTACTTGAGTCTCGAAATCTTTTGTCTCGCAATTTGTAGACTAAAGCTATGTTAAAACCTGTGGGTACTATGATGCATCCAAACTCTTTCTTTTATGCAAAACCCCAAAGTCTGCATACTAAGAAAGCCACCAACATGTTAATGAGAGACCAGACAAGAAGTTTCGCTACAGGTTTCTTCATGGTTAAAACATTCGACAAAAGAGGCATTTGCTGTATTGTGCCCTTTAGAAAGGCCTGGCTCTCATGCTTATTCCTCTCTCGTTTCTCTCTGCTTTGCTTTTCACCCCCTTTGCCTATTCGACGCGGATTTGCTGGTTGCCAGCATGCTTTCCAAGGACATTACCACACGAAGGAACCAATTTGAACTACCCGCGGATTCAACGGATCACTTCATAATTAAAACCCGGACCGGATCATGGAGATTCCCCACGCTGCAGATCACGGTCAGCCACATGAAATAAACCTATGCAAGTATCTCTTTACTGTCGTTATAAAGTCTTGAAACATATCAGTTGGACTGATTTCTTGTATGTCATAGGTTGTGTCGATAATACCACCTTTCTTGTCTCTCTCTCTCTCTCTCTCTCCACTCTCTACCTCTATTCTCTTTCAAGTTAATTTGTGTATATTTTATTGTTTATTTGAACATTAAAATATATATTCACGTGATTGTGCCTGAGTTGCTCACCCACCTGCAGGATCTCACGTTGAACCGACCTGTTACAAATTAAAAGAAAGATACTTCTTCTGTGGAGAAGCCTTGTCTAGAAGTTATTAAAGGAGATAGTTGGTGGACAATTATCATGTTTGAACTCAATTCTAGAATCAAAGAAAATTCTAAAAGTTGAATCAAGCCCTAGATATTAATAATTGTTATAATCCAGTTATAATCAACTGTTAATACCCAATTCCCCTCTGTTGCTGATTTATGCATGTTTGATCGTAACACGATTAGACACATGCATAAATCACACCATTTCCTAAGGGCTAGATCTCGCTACACACTGATTCTTTAGATATGGAAAGATTGGCGTTTGTTTGACTGAATCCGGCTTCTCATTCAGCAGGCTTCTATATCAAGAGCCACTAAAATCTGCCCCGAGCGATTGGATGTGTGGAGAGACAGCTAAGAGTTTGGACAGTGAAATCAACCACCTCAAGATTTGCAGGCTGTAAGTTGGAGACCTCTCATTAGGCACACATGCAGTCCTGAAACATGTCAAGAATGCTGACCAGATGATGTTTCACCTTATAATCAAAGAAAAAAATAAGAAATCATATTTGTGGCATGAAGAAAGCAGGAAGCTACCTTAAAACAGGGCAGATCTGTTGCATTGTGGCATCATTTTGGACTGTTTAAACACATTTCCTCTCAAATCTTAAATGAACTAATCTACTATGAAACTATTTTTACTCAACATATCCAAGTCTATTCTACCCATGTCCAAATAAGATGGCATATGAATAACTGGCATTCATTCAGATCATCCATGGTATTATCTGAAAATGTGCTGCTGCCACAGTACTTTTTATTTTGCATACATATTTGTGATGCATCACATGTGCATGTGTAGTTTATTTGTTATGATGTTACAATGCTAGAGTTGTTAGTCATTTGTGAAACTTCACAAGCAGTACCATGAAGCGGAGGAAAACTTCAGTAACATGGCCGACAGTAAAAAGTTTGAGCTATATGCAGTTATCAAGATGTGGTGCACCAGACATATGCGTCTGCATGAAATGAGAATGTAAGTTTCACTCTTGTCTTCATTACCAGCTGATTTGCTTAGGAGTTAAACGGATCACTATACAGACCAAACCACATAGTTTGGCATGCATGTGATTAGGATTTAACCATCTTTCATCAGTGAGGTTTCTCATTTACATGTGTTTTTCCTATTAAAACAGCAAGTTGCAGTGGGACATATCAAAGGAGCTTGTGAACTTGTGAGGATGTTGTACTGCTCAGCTCATGCATGCTCAGGAAGATGGGAAGATGACCTTCAGAGCCAAAATGAGACTCTCCATATCGATAGACTTTGCATGATGACCTTGTTCTCATATGTGTTCTCATAGTGTCTTTGGGGTGCCGATTTACTTTTCCTGATGAGTCATCGGTTTCTTACCTCAGGTCAGCCAGAGAGGTGGTAAGGCCACTCTGAGTGACATGCCATCTCTATCTGGAGGAGAGCGGTCGTTTTCAACCGTGTGCTTCGTCCTGTCACTGTGGGCCCGCAGCCAAACTCCGTTCGGGCCTTGGATTAGTTTGCTGTAACCATGGTAAAAAACGTGATAATGAGCACCGTCATTTATATTGGAATGGTTTCTGAGGATCATGTGACTCAGACTGGAGT
>CM031960.1:13758499-13863519 GCA_018749465.1 Paracanthobrama guichenoti | reverse complement strand
TAACTCATTAGACAGAGAAACAAACAGGGCGGCTCAGAGAGAGACTATAATTAAGAGAGATCTGTGACACCAAATCCTGTGTGGCATGAATCTGATGCAAACACATCTGTCAAAACAATCCCCCTCTATGTTTTTTTTCCCCTAGCCCCTTTCTTCTTACTTGCTCTCTTTCTTCCTTCCTTCCTTTTTTTCTTCCTTTATTGTACACCACAAAACAATTCTATCTATATATCTATCTGTCTGTATGTCTGTCCGTCCGTCCATATATCTGTCTGTCTATCTGTCAGTCTGTCCGTCCGTCCATATATCTGTCTGTCCGTCCGTCCGTCTGTCTATCTGTCAGTCCGTCCATCCATATATCTGTCTGTCTGTCCGTCTGTCCATTTATCTGTCTGTCCATATATCTGTCCGTCCATCCATCTGTCCGTCTGTCCGTCTATCTATCTATCTATCTATCTATCTATCTATCTATCTATCTATCTATCTATCTATCTATCTATCTATCTATCTATCTATCTATCTATCTATCTATCTATCTATCTATCTATCTATCTATCTATCTATCTATCTATCATCTGTCTGAACACTCGAGTGCTCACTCGTCCTGCCCTTTTTGAAAAGAGCTCTTCTGCAGACTAGTTTCAGACTAGCCTTTGTTAAAGGTGCAATATGTAGGATTTTTGCAGTAAAAGATCCAAAAACCACTAGGCCAGTGGTATATATTTTGTTCAGTTGTGTACTTACAATATCCCAAATGTTTCCAACTATTTGTAAATTGTGAAAAAATTGCGTTTTTTTTTTTTAAACCAAGGAACCGGGACGTGTGAGGGAGTCGCCTATGAATGCCATCATATCTGCGTTACCCTCGGTTTTCGTTTTTACTGCTGTAGAAACCATGGCAACCGACAAGGACAACTGTGTAACGTCTAGCGGCACGCTGTTGTAGTTTCGTTCAAACGTGACCATGACAAGCAGACTTTGGAACAAAATGAGAAATCAAAAGAGGACCAGTATCGACGTGCCGTTTTCAAGATGGCGAGAGCTTTGCAACAAACTTCGACTTGATAGAGATGCCGTTCTTGCATGTGCTTTATTAGACAGGTGAGCAAATGTACATAAAACAAATCAATATTACTCAACGTGAGGAAATATTAAAACATAATCAGTATGATGTTCTAATGTTGATGTAGCTTACTGCTAGTCTCATACAGCCAACACACAGAATGACATTATAACTTTCAACACACTCAAATGCAGTTTAGATAGTGTAGACCAAGTGAAACAGCATTGCATTTCCTCACAAATTGTCAAATAAACTGACATGTATGAGTAGTAATTCAGCACTTGCGGGTAGTTCGGTAGAATGAAATGTCCTCGTTTCTTTAACATTATATCCCCCGGGACTCGCATGTGGCGCTGATATCTGTCTCTTATTAGTAATCGCACCCTGCTTCATACCACAATCATGTTAAAAATGCATTCACTCATCCATAAACATTATTTCCCCATAAACACTATTAGATCCATCGGTATGATGACAAGCTCCATGATTCCAATCTGCATCATCAATCTACGCCTTTGTTATTGTTTTGAAGAGCTTAGCGACCCCTAGCGGCGAACAAATACATAGTGTAGCTTTAAAGATTATTTGTCAAACTTTGCTTTTCTAGTTAAAAATGAGTTACATGCATTTATTGAAATTTAAATTAATTTTATCTCAACACAAATTCTATGTAAATTTCATTAATTAAAATTACATTTAAAAAGTATTACACAAATCTGAATTCCACACAACCCTGTTTTTTTAACAACGTGTGTGTGTGTGAGTACTTTGACAGATTTGTCATTATCCAAAAAGAGAAAAATATTAATTAAGAAAATGATGGCACAGTGCGCCCACCCCACACACCGCACACACCCTCTCTCTCTATTCAGAAGAGTGACATATTGACTAATGCATCCCCAAAGCACTCCACTAATGCCATCTCGAATGTGTAATTTAATGATCGCACACACACTCTGTCACTTCTCTCTTCCACCATCATAATCCCCTTTTCTTTCACTTATTCTCTTTCTTTTCTCAATTTCAATCGTACATGATAAACTCCGGCATTAATCCTGACTGTCGGAGAGAGCCACGGGCCCGTTCTGCCCTCCATGATGTGATATTTACACATGGCAATCAGTGCACACAGCCTCTGTTCTCTGCAGGGCTACAGATTGTATCATTACAGTGCAACATCACACATCCATCAGTTTATGAAGCCAAATTATTGTGTGCAAACATCAGTCATGCCCTCTGGTCAAATTTGTACTCTGACAGTTACTGCTTAGTAAAGGATTAAATTCACTCACTGATAACAAACACAGGCACACACCACACCTGATCAGGAATTTGTCATTCAACACTGCCATCGACTAGACCGATAACACCCAAACCAGGGTTATTATCGTTAACTAAAAACTAAATATATTAAAACATTTCTGGTAGCTGAAATAAAGTTTAAATATTGGTTGAAAAGCTAAACAAAAATTGCCTTGGCAGAAAATAAGTTTAAGTTGAAGCACATTATTGGACGTCCTGATTTAGAAACTTTCCTGGGTCAACATATTTTGTTGATCCTGGAACAACATTCCTGTCTGAAAATGTAATATCCCTACCTTTTAAATAATTTTACCCTCTAAAATCAGAGGCAAATGGTGGGTGAATAACACTGATGTAAGCACCTAACCCTGGTTGTAACATGAACTGTAAACTTGTCCCTCAATTCTGATTGGTTGACTGGAGTTTTTTCTACAACATTATTAACTGTAAATAAACAAAAACAAAATCTAACCAAAACTGAAGTAAAAATTAAACCTAAATAGCCATATTTATAAAAAAATTAATAAAATAAAAGCACATAGCGAAATTACTAAAAAGGAAACATAATAAATATAATAATAATAATAAAAGCTAATTTAAAATATGAATAAAACTATAATAAAAACTAAAGTAACACTAACCCAAAATTGTATGATCACTAACAAACAATGCTTATAGTTTGCTTTACTTTATTTTTAATTTAATCATAAAAAAAAAATAATAATAATAATAATAATAATAATAATAATAATAATAATAATTAAAAACTTGTAATAAGTTAATTTAATTTCAGAATGTCTTACTATTTCATATGTCTAAAATATTTGATTGGAAACCAATAAATAGTGCAGGATGTTATTTATGTTTATATTATTACATTTATGTTTTATTACTCCATAACATATATTATATATATTATATATTAGATTTTAAAAAAATACATATTATTATTTTTTTAATTACAACATTTAATATTACTAAAATTTTATATACATTTAAAAAAATCCAGACTTTTAATGTGGTCTAAGGCTTGTTGACTCTATATCTTAAAACCAGAAGAAAGAGAAAAAACTGTTTACTATAGTAAAATCAGTTCGAGAAATGTATGTTAGTTCAGGTTTTGTATTATTATTATTATTATTATTATTATTATTATTAATATTTTAAGTATATACATTTTGAATGTGTGCAGGCAGCATATCTTGTTTAAAGACAGAACTGGCCTCAGGGAATGGTTGAATGGCATGAATTAATGGTGCATCTTTGGACGGAGGTTGTGCTACTGCCACAGGGCTGCGGTTCTAGCACTTTCTGCATACAGGCTTGTATTATATAGCTAAGCATGGGTGGATGACACAGAGATCAAGGCTTGAGCACAATTACTTATTCAGTAGCACTGTAACCGCCCTGAGATATGCACTCAACTCTCACCTACCTACAGTAATGTTCAAACTATATAAACAGCACCATGTTTGGAAAGACAGTAAACTGCCCACATGCAAGAGAGACATAAAACTATTAACATAAAGATAAATCAGCAAACTTGAGTATGCAAAGAGTTTAGACCTATGTATACATGATTAATGTGTAAAGTGTAGTTCAGTATGGAATAAAACATTTGTAGTGTGAGTGGTTACATTTTAAAAATGCATTTAAAAAAACAATTCATACAGACATTAACCCTTAGGGTGTACTCACACTAGGCACGATTGCCTTGTACCCTGCCCGAGCGCGATTGTCCCCCTTCCCCACTCCCTCGCACTTAACACTTAACGTACCGGGCTGGAGCACGCTTGCATCATTCACGATGCACCTTTTTGTTTTGAAGACGGGAAGAAAAGCGCTTTCGCTAATAGACTGCCTAATAGATTTATCATTTGACTGCACTGCATGTATCAGAAGATTATTACGGAGGCAGCTGACTTTGATGGAGGAATTTGCAGCTTTACTCGCAAACTACAATTCATGTTCATCAATAAGATCGTAAGAACCAGGACCGTTATAAACCTAAATATACTTGATTTAATCGAAGTGTATCCAAGTAGTAATAGTTTGGTGTTTGCTGTCATAATGATGACAGTAGCGCACAGCTGTTCTGTGCTCTGGCACGGTTGGTGAGTTTGCGGCACTCACATTGCATGCAAACCTCGCTCGTGCCCAACCGAACCGTGCTCTGGCCCACCTCTGGGCTGCGCTTTGGCCCTCCTCTTCCGAACCGTGCCAGAGCATGGAACGGAGCGTTCACACTTGTCAAACAAACCGGGCTTTGGGGGCTTTGGGGGCTCGGGTGCGGTTCAGAGCACCTAGTGTGAGTACACCCTTACCTCGGGTCTTTACTGACCCGGGACGTCATTCACTACCCTCCTCCTCATTATTATTTTTTTTAAAGTTAGACATCAATCTTCTTAGTATTCCTCAGTCAATTAATCACAAACAATATAACAAGAAATAGAATGTCTGTTTTCCCATTAATTTTTGTGTAAAAATTGGGTCGCTAGTGACCCGTGGTGTGTAACAGTATATTTTTTTTCCGCACAACAATGCACTTATTCATTCATCAAAGATTACATTGGTTTACCTTTATTCTACAAGGTGACAATGTCTGATACACAATGATGAAGTGACATTTCACTCATAGTCACCGCAGGCAGAAAACAAAAGAATAGGAAGTATCATCAGCAAAACTTGAAATGGCTCAATTTACAATATAGATTGTTTTAAAGCAGCTTCACAGTGATAATAGGAAATTAATGGAAGAGAGATTGTTTTGGCTGTACAGCAGCTCTAGAAAAAAAGTTATTGTCCACTTAAAGTAAGTTTTGATTTATTAATTTCCGTTGTAAGAAATCATTAGTTATTTACTTTGGGGCCACTTACACAACACCATTTTTAACCAAAATAGAAAACTGCATTCCGGCAGCTCATCCGCACGGCAACAGCGCCCGGCAGCTAGAGAACACAAACCTTGAAACAGGTTTTAAAATATTTTTGAAACGATACCTGCTTTGTGTAAACTTCAAAAAAACTTGAATCTGTGAGAACGGTGATGGCATGCACGTAACCGTTATGTGTTTAGTCTATAGGTAAGCGCGTTTGATTAGGCTACATATGTGCATAGGCGTGTAGTCTTTCTTTAAATGGACTGCAATATTATTAGTGTCACTATCACCTGATGGTGGATCCGGTGAAGAAGCTGTCAGCGATCAAAATATTGATGTTGAAAATGATGCTCAAACCGATCCCTTCCAAGCTCCATTAAGTAACAAAACATGCTTTATTTTATTCTTCTGTAATTGTTACTCTAATATCCAGAGAGTTTTATATTATCGGGATGGGTAGAGATCCATCCGTGTTAGATACAGATCTGGGTCACTAAAGACCCGAATATGTAATAATGATTGGCAAAACATTCAGGCATTAAATGCACCCCTTGAGCTAACATGAACTAACAATGAACAGTTGCATTTCCATTATCTAACAATAACAAAGGTTAAAAAAACTGTAAAAATGTATTGCTCATTGTTAGTCCATAATGAAATCAACCAGCAGTACCACAACCTTATTTTAAAGTGTTGAGTATATATTCAAGGTAGGAAAATATTCTATTACCTTTTCCGTAATTGTGACACCACTTTTTAGAAATACATTTCCGTTAAATATTGTAATTTTGTCATTGACCCATTTACAAAAATTACTAAATTTAAGCATTATGTAAAGGACTAATACTACATCTTAAAAGAAAGAAGAAAGTTAGCTGTTGCCATCATAAACCCAGAACAGTTCACATAGACTGAAATCTTACAGTCCAATGACAGTTTCTACCAGGTAAGCGCTTTGGCTCAGTATAACCTTAATCAGCCTTAGGAATGAATAAATTACCAAACCATTTGCCTCCATTAGCCTATGCAGATGAGACTGGGAGGGAAATGACACCTGACCTGCACTGGGGAAGCAGCTGCCATTGATGGAGGACAATCCAGCCTCATTTAGCTTCAAATTACCCCGGGAACTATAACACCCACGATCACCTTCAACATGGCTGATTCCGCTCCCGCATTCAGCCAATCACAAAAGAGCTTCAAACGCAATATTTCGGATATCGTTTCTCTCCGGTTATTCTCTCAGTAAGATTTTATGGTCAGTTGACTGGAAGTAATGGTATCCTTTAAGACTGATTAAGTTCATTAGTTTCTTCACTCAGGACACACGGTGGAGCATAGAATATCTTCATCCGAACCCGTCCATCTTTTCCCAGGTACATTACTTATATCCTCTCCACTTGCCAGCAACATCTGCCAGTAGTCATCATGATATGGATAAAAATGGAAGTGCTTTTCAGAATTGAATCTTTTGTTGCGGCTTGCCCTTACAGAGTGAAATGAAGCATTATTAATTACTCCAGCTCGGGCCCCAATGTTCCAGACAGGGAGAAAATAAGAGACCTTTTTTTAATACTTTAAAAGTTTGAGAGTTTTCTAGAATCATTCACCTTAGAATAGTGAACAATGCATCTTAAGAGCATATATTGGTCAATAGGCTATATGAACCAATTATATTCCTATTCTTAAAGGTCTTTGTTAATGTTCTTTTATACTGCATAGGAGTGCCGACCTGAGCTACTGAAATATGTTTAAAACCAAGTCATGTGGCACTTGAAAATTTCACATGCCACACTGTACAATTTCAGACCTTTTTTCCTGTATGTTTAAATGAACAAAAAAGCCACTTTCACTCTTCCTTTCATTTCCTTTATACACTTGAGCAATTCCATAGTCTTATCAAAAGACAGTAAAATCACTTTTCCTCTCTCGATGCCCCCCTTTTTTGGACTAAGCTGTCTTCCAAGGTAACCTTTTCGGTGAAATCCTCCGCCTCAATGACTTATTGTGTGAATTCAGCGAGGTATTAAACCGCATATTTGCTCATTTCAGCCCATTCTCATATCCATCGTTTCACATGCATTTTTATGAGCACTCCGCATGCTTACAATACAAGCCACTGTGTCTCAATTAAAAAATGGTTTGCGAGAAGACCTCAGGTAGCACATCAATATGTGGAAATGAGAATTCTCATATTTTCTGCATGCGGAATTCATAAGAATGGCAATCAAACAGCAAATTGATTAATGTGCTGTTGGAAAATTTGCAACAAGGCAATAGAACATTGTTCAGCATGTGCTTTGCTTAACTGTAATGACAAGCTCACAGCCACTAAAAAGGGTGTAAAGTGCCTCCTAATCCATCCTGCCTGTAATTGCGTATTAACAAATGGGCACTAAAATGCTAATGTGCGGTTGGCTAGTAGCTGCGGGTGTGTTGATTAACATGTTGTGCTGAATCTTCCAGGTCACTGTGTAATGCTTTTTGAGGATGTAATGCTTGAATGCCTTGTGTTTAGATCTAATGTTGCTATTCTGGTCAGGCAGATCACTAATGCCTTTTAAAGTGATATTAATAACTAACACAGTATCATATTATATACCTTTCATTATATAACAGTTCAGGTCATTGGAACAGCGGGCCAAGAAGGGATGTAACAGTCCAGCCCGATTTCTCACTGCAATTCGTACGTATTTTACGAGATGGCTAATTTGAAAAAATGTGTACGACTTCACTCATAGTCATGTGTTGTACCGAGTGAACCGACTGATTGGGAACAAGATACTTATCTTTATGAGTGAGTCATTGAATCATTCACGCAAATGATTTGTTTAACAACAAACATTCAGGAATTAAACTTCACATGTTGCTTGGTGGATTCGGGCCAATTGGTGCAGAATAAAGTTTGTACAAAGCTTAATAATGTTAGTCGATGTACATTCACATTTTTTATATGCATTGAACATTTGAATGTTATGAACTGTTAAAGTCAGAATCAATTTAGATTTACTGCTATTTACTTTAAGGCATGTACTTATTGTGCAAAATTCATCAGTACACATTCCACATAAAAAAAACCTTTCATCAATATGCATTTTATTTTTGAGTGCCAATAGAACAAAAGGTACTGTCACATTTTTTACAACATTAATGCTGCCAGAGTAATAATAATAATAATAATAATAATAATAATAATAATATTTTTATATTATTATTAAAATGGGGGTTGTGTCTTCCAAAAGTTTATGTATTTAATATATAATTTAAAATAATTTATAAAATGTAAGAAATTTGATTCACAAAGAGCCCATTTCTTTTTGTCTATATGCTATTTTCCTAATAAAATGAATAATGCATAATGTATTGTTTTTTTACAAACCCGATTCCAAAAAAGTTAGGACACTGTACAAATTGTGAATAAAAACAGTGCAATGATGTGGAAGTTTCAAATTTCAATATTTTATTCAGAATACAACATAGATGACATATCAAATGTTTAAACTGAGAAAATGTATCATTTTCATTATCAAAATAAGTTGATTTTAAATTTCATGGCATCAACACATCTCAAAAAAGTTGGGACAAGGCCATGTTTCCCACTGTGTGGCATCCCCTCTTGTTTTATAACAGTCTGCAAATGTCTGGGGACTGAGGAGACAAGTTGCTCAAGTTTAGGAATAGGAATGTTGTCCCATTCTTGTCTAATACAGGCTTCTAGTTGCTCAACTGTCTTAGGTCTTCTTTGTCGCATCTTCCTCTTTATGATGCGCCAAATTGTTTCTATGGGTGAAAGATCTGGACTGCAGGCTGGCCATTTCAGTACCCGGATCCTTCTACGCAGCCATGATGTTGTAATTGATGCAGTATGTGGTCTGGCATTGTCATGTTGGAAAATGCAAGGTCTTCCCTGAAAGAGACAACGCCTGGATGGGAGCATATGTTGCTCTAGAACTTGGATATACCTTTCAGCATTGATGGTGCCTTTCCAGATGTGTAAGCTGCCCATGCCACACGCACTCATGCAACCCCATCCCATCAGAGATGCAGGCTTCTGAACTGAGCGCTGAGAACAACTTGGGTTGTCCTTGTCCTCTTTAGTCCGGATGACATGGTGTCCCAGTTTTCCAAACAGAACTTCAAATTTTGATTCGTCTGACCACAGAACAGTTTTCCACTTTAAACACAGTCCATTTTAATTGAGCCTTGGCCCAGAGTGGCACGGTGGATTGTGTTCACCGCCAATGTTTTCTGGAAGTATTCCTGAGCCCATGTTGTGATTTCCATTACAGTAGCATTCCTGTATGTGATGCAGTGCCGTCTAAGGGCCTGAAGATCACGGGCATCTAGTATGGTTTTCCGGCCTTGACCCTTATGCACAGAGATTGTTCCAGATTCTCTGAATCTTTGGATGATATTATGCACTGTAGATGATGATAACTTCAAACTCTTTACAATTTTTCTCTGAGAAACTCCTTTCTGATATTGCTCCACTATTTTTGACCGCAGCATTGGGGGAATTGGTGATCCTCTGCCCATCTTGACTTCTGAGAGGTTCTTTTATACCCAATCATGTTGCCAGTTGACCTAATAAGTTGCAAATTGGTCCTCCAGCTGTTCCTTATATGTACATTTAACTTTTTCGGACTCTTATTGCTACCTGTCCTAACTTTTTTTGGAATGTGTAGCTCTCATGAAATCCAAAACGAGCCAATATTTGGTATGACATTTCAAAATGTCTCACTTTCAACATTTGATATGTTATCTATATTCTAATGTGAATAAAATATAAGTTTGTGAAATGTGTAAATTATTGCATTGCTTTTTTATTCACAATTTGTATAGCGTCCCAACTTTTTTGGAATCGGGTTTGTATGTCATTAAAAAAAAAAAAAAAAAAAAAAACATCCAATATTTCATTCATTCATTCATTATCTTCCGCTTATCCGGGGCCGGGTCGCGGGGGCAACAGTCTAAGCAGAGATGCCCAGACTTCCCTCTCCCTAGCCACTTCCTCCAGCTCTTCCGGAGGAACCCCGAGGCGTTCCCAGGCCAGCCGGGAGACATAATCCCTCCAGCGTGTCCTAGGTCTTCCCCGGGGCCTCCTCCTGATGGGACATGCCCGAAACACCTCCCCGGGAAGGCGTCCAGGAGGCATCCGAAATAGATGCCCGAGCCACCTCAACTGGCTCCTCTCGATGTGGAGGAGCAACGGCTCTACTCTGAGCTCCTCCCGAGTAACTGAGCTTCTCACCCTATCTCTAAGGGAGCGCCCAGCAACCCTGCGGAGAAAGCTCATTTCAGCCGCCTGTATCCGGGATCTTGTCCTTTCGGTCATGACCCACAGCTCATGACCATAGGTGAGAGTAGGAACGTAGATTGACCGGTAAATCGAGAGCTTCGCCTTACAGCTCAGCTCCTTCTTCACCACGACAGACCGGTACATCGACCGCATTACTGCAGAAGCTGCACCGATCCGTCTCTCAATCTCCCGTTCCATCCTTCCCTCACTCGTGAACAAGACCCCAAGATACCTGAACTCCTCCACCTGAGGCAAAAACTCTCCACCAACCTGAAGCGGGCAAGCCACCCTTTTCCGACTGAGAACCATGGCCTCGGATTTGGAGGTGCTGATTCTCATCCCGGCCACTTCACACTCGGCTGCAAACCGCCCCAGTGCACGCTGAAGGTCCTGGTCTGAGGAGGCCAACATGACAACGTCATCCGCAAAAAGCAGCGACGAAAACATGTGGTTCCCAAACCGGACACCCTGTCCGGATACTGGATAGCATCATGTCGAGAAGATGCTGTGCTCTACAATGTGTTTATTGTGTTTCATATTATGTAGGTATCTGGCTAACCGGCTAACTCGCGTTATTACTGTCTTAATGAAATACTGTAAATCAGCTTTGGGATGCACTATTACCTAAAACTGTGTCTATTAATGCAGGTTGTCTGTCGTTCATATTGTGAGTAAAGTTAAAGGATGGAGCAGTATTTGTTTTCCAAATGTTAATGTTCACATCAGCTGGGCTAGGGTATGTAACGTTACTGTTATTGATACAGTTTCCACATATGCACCGCAATACATTTGACACACACACACACACACACACACACACACACCAACCATCCATCAGCTGATGGTGAGGAATTACAGTTGAATCATCTCATAATATACCTCAAACTGAGTAAGTTAGCATCACTGAAACGTCCTGCTCAAGGTTCAGGTTAGTTCTTTGGATGTTTCATCTTCGATTTGTGCTGGGCTTTAAGTGTAAAATCAGCGTCATCATTTCTGTCTTTACAGTGTATACATTCGCTGAGCTTTAGCAATAGGAAGCCTCCTGATGGAGTTGAAGATTATGGTACTGGGCGTTTGTTTCCGAAATACGCGGTAGACCGATCACAACAGACTGGCCGTCTGACTAATCAGAGCAGAGCAGGCTCGTGAGAGGGCGGGATTTAGAGAGACTGATTCATCCATCGAGTCGTTTGAGAATCATTGAACATTGTGGTGATGTGCAAGGTATATTATGAGAAAATAAAACCTTTGATGCATGTAAACCTGTTGTTGGAGACCTCCAACACTAAATTAGGAAACTTTAAAATAAAGCACTTTACTGAAATTATCATTGTTGACACTTTGGCCTACCAGTGGTTTAGATTTTCGTTTGAACTTTAGATTTGTGATTGCCACAATTTCTTATAACAGTGTACACATTGTGCCATTCATCATCTCTGTGAGTGTCTGTAATGTATATGCTGACACAGAAGCATGATTTGAATACCAACAAGTATACCCGAGGCTTATTTGTAAAGTCTGAATACAAATGTCTTTGAGCAACACCTTTAGTCCTCCCCAGAGTTGTCCCACAAGTCCTCAAAATGCATCTTTTTCAAGTAGCGCTACTAGCACAGTAAACCAATTAGGTCATAATCGGCAACTGAATTCTTGTTTGCTTCAATTTTGTGGCAAAAACAATGCTGGATATACATTTTACTTGTATAGAAAAGTCTTTTCATGAATGGATAGAAACATCAGGCCTCTTTACACTTCATTTCCTGATTCATTATGTTTTTGTGAGACGGTAAAAACGAATAGCCTTTCGGTTCCACTTCAAATATCCTAAAACCATAATGCAAAACAGACACATATTTTCATTTTCACTTCAAATACCCTAAAACCATGCAAATAATGCAAAACCAGACACATATTTTCTACTAAACAAGCTTCAGATTTGGGAAAAACGAATCTGAAGAGGACAAATGAATTGCGTTGAACCGTGTCGTGGATGCTATACTAAGTTGCCCGGCAGTTGCCATGGTAACCTCATGTATTTGCCTCATAGTAAAGCACTTGATGATGTGAAGTATGTCCATCCAGCTTTGGGCCCTGTGGCTACAGATGTGTTTATCCTCACTTCTTCTCTCAATGTGGGAGGAGTTTCTCAAGGGCATCCTTTAAACACTGTCCGCTTTGTTCTGTTTCCACCTCGTGCTCAGTTTAAATGAATATCATAAATTTATCATCAATTCATTGTAACTTTATTTCTCACTTCATTAGATTCTAGGGAGGGAGGGGTGTGTAGACGTGTGCCTCCTTTGAGAGTTAAAAATGCAATTTCACAGTCAACTTACACTGAGATACTTTACACAACAATAGAGGGAGAAAAAGACAGGAGGGCTACTTGAACACTGCAGTCTGTTATCAGACACTAGAGTCACGAAGGAATAAAGTGCTTGCTGGAGAGTGCTAAATCTCTTTAAACACCACCAGTTAAAACGCCATGGAACGGATCTGTCCAAATGGGATAGGATCTGCATGGCCCAACGAGATAGTGTACTGTCCTGTGTTAAAAACCCATTTTTGAACATCATCCATTGCCCAATACTGATCAAACATCCAAGATAGCACATCATGTTTACAACAAAAACAAAAGGGGAAGCAGAATTTTAATACACAAATAAATATTTTTAGCAGGCACATAATCGTGCACACATAGAGACATTTGAACATACAGACAGCCATTTCACAGTGAATCAGATCACACTAATGAAGGAATCAAAACATCATTTATTACAGCAGCTTCCACTCAGTCGCGCTGGCACGCTCTCTTACATACACACGCTGAGAAGGCAAAGACATGACAGGGGCTGATAGATTCTTCCTGCTTCATTACCCAGTCTTTCAAAGTGTAGCATAAGTCCACATCAAAATCAGCAACCAGCTAATCAAACAGAGGCATAACTCAAGCACGGCTGAAAATGGCTAAGGAAAATAGAGTAATTTTGGACAATTATCCTTTCTTCCTTGAAATTAGTGGGTATTTGGCACACATAAAAATGGTGTCATCAGTGCATGCTGCAATAACAGTAAACCAAACTAAAGGGATAGTTCACTCAAATGATTAAAAATGGTGTTATTTATACACCCTCATTCCAAACTATGCCATTACAGTATGTTTTATATATATTTATATACAGTTGAACTATATATGTAATTACAACATGTCAAGCTCCAAAAGAAAGATAAAGCACTATAAAAGTGGTAAGTATTAGTACACTAAGCTATTGTGTGACTTTAAAATACTTATAATGTAATGAAACAAGAATTTAAAATTTGCGTACAAATCAAATATACAGGCTGGACATTAATAGCATCAAATTTCATGATATCAAACCTGTGCTATATATAATTGTATGTATGTATGTATAATATAATATACATACATAGGCCTTCATATACATACGTGTGTGTGTGTGTGTGTGTTTGGCAATTTACATTTCATGTTTTCTTCACACAAAGCTGTTGTATGTTTGCCTTCATAGAATATAGTGCACACGTCACATGGACTACTTTAATACTTTAAATAATGCTTTATCATCCTTTTTTAGCACTATGTGGTCATGGTCAACTACTGTTGGATGGAAAGGCTGCAAGAAGAATCTTTGAAGAAGAAAGACATTCATACAGGTTTTCGGGGTGAGTAAATGTCCCTTTAAAATTGGATTCATTGGATTATTGTCTTTCAGAAAGGCAGAGTACAACTGTCCATCTCTGAACTAAAAATGAAATGTGACATTCTGGTTTCAGTCGCAGAGCCCAATGGATCTGTATAAGGCTTGTTTAACTCTCACTGCGTTTGTCCACCCAGTGCAGATCAGAATTATTAAAAATATACCCTGAATTTATACAATAACCCTGAATTTAAGTGCAAATTTGTCCCCGTGCAGAGCCACAGATTTGATTTCAGAGTTTGCTGCTCTTTTGGAATTGCGACACCAGTCCCAGCACCTGCTCCGAAGCCTTGATAACTTTATTCTGCATGTAGGCAGCACTGTTAGTGCTGGTCTCTTGCAAAAAGTAGCGATAATTAACCATTATACCACAGGAGTTAGCGATGCCTCGCGGGCTCGTGTCCGCTTGCCAGTTCAGCCTCCACATGGTGGCACCATTCTGAAGGTGAAAATTGGCCACAGGGTTTAGGGCGTAGCCTCGTCGTTTCTCTCCATACAGGTACCAGGCACAGAGCCGCATTAGCGCAGGTTCCAGAGCGTGGACCAGGCGATCAGAGCGGATCCACTCGCTGGTGCCGATGAGCCTGCGCAGGGCCTCCAGAGCGGGAGCACCAGGAGCGGCTCCTGTCACGTCCTCCACCTCCCTCCACTCCTGCTCAGAGAGGAGCTCCGTGGCACGTCCCTCCTTCTTGTGCTGTCCAAGAGCTCCTTGTAGCCATAAGGAGAAGCCAGGGATGGGAGACAGACTAGAGAACTGGGCCATGTGGGGGAATTCACTCTGTACAGAAAGATAAACACAGATAGTTAACTCTCAAATATCTATACTAATCCACCCATCGCTGCATTTTTATTAAAATAACTCTTTTCTATTTTAAAGTTTAAAGTAAAAAAGTTTAAAGTAATTGTCAGCAGCCATTACTTTTCAGTGTAACAATCCTTCAGAAATCATTCTAATATGCTTATTTGGTGTTGTTTTATGCTGATTTTTTCCTATTATTATCATCAATAGCTGTGTTTCCATTACCCTTCAAATTGTGCAAATTTTAATTGCGGATTGAAAATATTCCCAATAGACACACGTCAATTTCGTGAAAACTACCATATATCGCAAAAAGGTTTTTCCGCTCGCATGAGGTGGGTTTTCAGGTCATTTGAAAAAGGAATATTTCGCAAAACTCACATTTTTTTTCTCGCGCATTTATAGGTCACCTGAAAAATCACATGATCATTCTTTAAAGGGGTCGTGAACTGAGAAAATCAACTTTCCCTTGAGCTTTTGATATATAGAAGGTCATGGTAATATAAGAATATCCTGTAAGTTTCAGAGCTGAACACTTCTTTGTTAGTCAAAGAAAAGCTTTTATTGACACCAGGCCCAGCAAACGATGGATCTCAGAATATGCTAGGCTCTGACTTCATTGTGTGGTGAAACACCGCCTCAACAGAAGAACAACGCCTGATTCTGTAGCCCCGCCCACCGACTCGTGCCTGACATGATAAATAACATGGGCCTACCTGGAGCTAAACTGGATCGAACTTCCAAGCAATAAACATGCTGCATAAGCTTCATTCAGATTTCAATATTATGAATGCATGGATGAACTTTATTTTTAATGAATATCCAGCTCACGCAGGGAAGACATTGCACGTTTGTTCCTTCATTTCACCACGGATTTGTTTGTAAACAAGAGACTGGATTTGCAGACAGGATGAGATTACATGAATGAATGATGCAAGACACTTTTTAAAAAAAATATGTGATAGTATTGCATTGTTACAGATTGTTTATGTATACGTGTCTAACTGAACATAACTTAGCACGCTGTCAAAGGCTGGAGAATACTTTATTTGAGGTGTTGTGATACGATTCGTGATCACTGATCAGACTCGGACATGTAGCCTTTGGGCCAGGGCTCGCAAAGCCCAACGTCCCGGGGCTATGTGTTTTCCAGACGGGCTACCAAGTGTGTTGTTTGCTCTCTCTTGACTTGATATTTGAAGGAAAAATGCAATCGCGGAAGTTTTGATCATGCTTTGATTTGTTTGACTCTGCAGTGAGCTGTGTGTGTGTGTATTAGGTGCGCAGTTATATCTACCGATCAGGCGGGCCAAGTAATAAAAAAAATAACATTCCAATTAATTGCGGGTGGATGAGAGATAAATCATTGTGTTTGTTTGATCAAGACATTTTGTGAGCTGGCCGAATCTTTCCGGTTGCGTTTCCCCACATGCTTTCAAAACAGTCCCTCATGTGTACTCGCGGGGGAGCCGAAGCTCATTAAATATGCAAATCTTATCCAATCCTAGCTGTGGGCGTTTACTTCCAAGTCTTCAGTGCGGCACACCCATAAAAACGGAGCGTTCCAGGAGAGAGCCTAGATTAGCTTATTACTTATTCATTATGATGTTTTTGAATGTAAAAACCATGCGGGCGTTATAAGTTGACATATATATATATATATATATATATATATATATATAAATAAAAGCCAGTTCAAGACCCCTTTAAAAATGCGTGGTATGTTTGATCAGAAGATGAGACAGAGGTCTTTATTAAACTCATAAAAGAATTATGGGAATACTGGATTCTAAACAACAAAGAAATGCCACAATTTATCAAGACCTTGAAGCAAATATGAGGGAGAAACGCCAAGTATAAGGTGCTTTCCTTGCCATTAATGCATGGATTACTTATTGCAAGAGGAAAAAAATGTTTTAGCAGCATAACATCAGTTAATGAAATGCCATCATTTCATATTTTAATCAACATTTAGAAAATATTGCAAGTTTTGTGCAAATCTGTAATGGAAAAATTGGACTTTATAACTTTGTCTTTACTGTCTCTTTTGATCAATTTAATGCATCACTGCTGAATAAAACCATTAATTTCTTTAAAAAAAAAATACACTTTTGAACTGTATATCCTCTCTACTTCTTTTTCTCTTTATTTCTTATCCCACACACTCCATTTGAACTAATTTAAAAACCATGTTGAACAAGTCCACAGTGTCTTTTTCTCTTCCCCCACAAGGACATAGACACTCATTTTCTCTCCCTCTTATGCCCACATTCAAGCAGAAGAAAGCACTGAACAAACCAAACGTGTCAGACTGGCCCCAGAGGAGCAGAGATTTTAAGTCCTCCACATCTCTCCAACACACTTTCATTCTTTGCCATGCATCACTCCTTCAGACAGGCAGGAGCGAAGAAAGATTAAGCATGTCCAAGGGTCACTTTTCATTCATCAACTCAATTTACTGTAAAACATCGGTCAGCAGGTTTAAAGCTACAGAGAGCGAGAAAGAGAGCGAATGAAGACTAAGGACAAGAAGAGAGTGAATGTAAGACAGAAAGCGAGTGCAAAAGAGCCTCATGAGGATTCTGCTGAAAGACAAGCAAACCCTCCTCCTCTTCTCCTAAATCACACCATGACCTTTCTCCACCTCTTTTTTTACTGTCTATCATCCATCCATCACACCAATCGTCCCCTTGTGGCATGGTGAGTCACCTTTACACTTTCTTCAGTGGAAGGATGATCTCTGACTCTCACACTCTTAAAAAAAAAAGGCTCTTTATTGGCATCTATAGCTGAAAGCTTCTTTACTTGTTTAAACCGTGTTAAACTTGGCACTGTCCTTCAGAAAATGGAAACAAATCTAACAATAACTGGAGTAACAATGGTATTTTGCTAGAAAATATGGTTGAAAGGCTCATGATGATATTTATGGACTGAGATGGAGAGAATTCAATTCAAAGATAAACGAGCGAGCTACACACACACACGACTTCAAAAACAATCTAATTCAAACACAAATCCAGAGTATCAACATGCACAATTTGCATGAAATAATATCTATCAGCTGTCATTTCCACTCAAGTGATGCCTTCAATCTCTCATATGGGTAAATCAGAGAACCGCAGCCCTTCGCAGAGAGCTCTTTACTAGGGTTTACCTCTATTACATAAACAGTCACCCGGCACTTTTTTTTCACCAACACTCCCGCTGAAGAAAAACTCATCCAAATCTATAAACCTGAGTGCCTCTCGTTTCTTTTCCATTTAATTCCGCCTTCATCTAGTAAAGAGGTAGCTCCTGTGACATGCCATGTGTCCCTCCTTCTTCATGTTATTGAGGGTGACAGCTGAAATTTTATTAGTTTTCCTGCTTTTTTTCTCCCTTCCAGATAGAATCATACTAATGTACAATGCCTGGCACTAGGTGATGCTCTGGGACAAATATATTAAATTTATTATAGTATTTAGGGTTGTCAATCTATTATTATTTTTTTTTTTTAATTGATTACAAAAGACCAATTAATTAATTACATTAAATTGCATTTAGTATTTGTTGACAAAATCCCTAGACAAAGAACATTTGAATATATTAAATTATTGATTAAAGGCCCCTTTCACACATTAAACCTGGTAAATTACTGTAAAATGACCAGATAGAATTTTCCGTAAATACACACATTAGTACCATAAAACTCCATTTGGAATGGCATACTCTTACTATTTCTGCCATAGAAAGATGTGGTAAAAATTTAAATTTACCAGTAAAGACTGTAGGTATGAAAGGGGCTATTGATTATTCAAAGCAGCTTTAGAACTTAAGTCGATATATATATATATATAGTTGTATTTCTTATTTAATATTATTTTATGCATTGTATATTGCTTTTTCAGTATCTCACGCCATGAGCACCACAATACTAACTTCATTAAACTGCTAAAAAAACATAAAATCAAGAGGTAAACTGAAATTTTAATGTCATTTTCCATCAATAACTATTAATTATTTGAAGAAAATTTTGAAACATCTAAAATCAATTATTAATTACTATATCAACTAGTGTTTAAATAGGCCAGTAAATTAGCACGTTAGTGCATGCGATTATTTTTTCAGTTTAACGCATTCATAATATTTAATTATGATAACTATAATTAATTATGATAGCTATCATTAATGTTTAAAAATTGTAATGTATTACAATATAAAAATATAAAGAAAAAAATCTCAAATTTTTAATCACGATTAATTACAGAAAAAATTGTGATTAATTAGTTACTTTTTTAATCAATTGACAGACTAATATTAACACGTTCAGTGTTTTATTATTACAGCATTATAATTTAGTTATATATAGGGGTTCCTAGCATTTATTTTTCATTTACAGAGTCTTCGATGCAATAATTCTTTCAACAGCTGTGATGAACATAACCAGCACTAAAATCTTTTTAAGATTTATTTTCCCATTCATTTGCCCACCTGCAGTTCGCGGACCACCCTCTTGATGAGGTAATTTCCAAGCTCCACCCCCTGCAGCCCAGCCTGAGTGGAGGAGATGGAGTAGAAGATGGCTGCATTGATCTTGTTCACATCCTCGTCCGCATCTACAGCGGCAAACTCTCTCACGATTCCCTGGGAAAATAAGAGGCACAAAGTAACAGACTTACAAGGGATTTTTGGAGGCATTGGCAGATTTCTGTACATTCTGTTCCGTGTCTTACTCCACTACTGTCTCTGAATACATTTGTCTGATCCTCACTCCTAGCAGGTATGTAAGTGAGAAGTAATGATATTGCACAAGGACACTTGTTCCCATTCATGGAAATTCTGACCATCAAGCCTTGAATTATTCTTTGTGAATAACAAATGTGGTTTCCGTTTGCATTTACCTGGATATTATTGGCTATGTCCTCAGTTAAGGCAACATGCAGCACCACCAGTGGTTCTCCGGGCATTGAGGCGTGGGTGAAGGCGTAACATCGACGGTACGGCCCCACTCTGCGTTTGATATCCGTCCAGTTCCGCACAGGGTGGACTGCCTCATACCTGTAGGATCAGATGAAGAAAAAAAAAAGGCTCAACTGAGACGGCAAATAAAAAGGAACCGTTTATACGTATGAGAGAGATCTTACTGGCTAATCTTCTGAAGGATCTCGCAAGGGGACTGCCAAGTGATTCTTTCGAGTTGGAGTAACCCAACAGAGAACCATTCTGACAGAAGACTCTTCAGAGTGCTGTTCAGATCCTAACACACAATGATACACAAACACAGAAGTACAGAGATGAAGAATGTGAGAGGGGAACATGCACTTTTGTCAAACAATATGTTTGGGGCAGTTGTGGCCTAATGGTTAGACAGTCAGACTGGTAATCCAAAGGTTGCGGGTTCGATTCTTAGTACCTTGACCCTCAGTCGCTCCCCAGGCGGCACAGCAAAAAATGGCTGCCAACTGCTCTGTGTGTGTGTGTCCAAGGTTTGCAGTGTATGTGTGTATGTGTGTGTGTGTGTGTGTTCACTACTCACTACTCTTAATGTGTGTGCACTAACTTGAATGAGTTAAATGCAGAGTATGGGTTACCATACTTGACCTTCATGTCACTTTCAGTTTCATCACCAGCATACACCTACAGC
The DNA here is from genome assembly GCA_018749465.1 of Paracanthobrama guichenoti. NCBI lineage: Eukaryota > Metazoa > Chordata > Actinopteri > Cypriniformes > Gobionidae > Paracanthobrama > Paracanthobrama guichenoti. Next base: position 13,842,835 of record CM031960.1, on the reverse strand, counting down.
ATAAGTTTTTTGTTTTTAAATAAATAATAAGTTTTGGAATTTTTTTAATTAATATTTTTAAATGTCTTTTATTTTTATATTTTTAGTTTTCAATTTTAGTTTAATGTTTAGTCATTTTTATGTCTTTCTCAAAAAGATTACTGTTTGGACTAATTTTAGTGCTTCAACAAACTTATTTTCATCTAATATTTACATTTCATTTTATATAATTCAGCTTTATTTCAATTAACAAAAAATAATAAGTAGTTATAAGTTCAATAATAAATAAATCAATTTTTAATCCTTTTAGTTAACCATAATAACCCTAGAGTGAAACGAACTCAAACTCTAAATCAAAATCAATCAGACTCAAATAAAAAAAAAGAATTGTTTATGCTTTTTCCAAATACGCACATTTTTCTATAGGCACAAAGTTATGTGAGTTATGTTAAAATTAAAACGTATAAATGTTTTAAATATATATTCATTTTATATTTTTCATTACAAATCCAACACAAAACCTAAAGTTACATATGGAAAAAACTGAATTGAACCACTCTGAAATGTAACATGTCCAATGCAAAAATCCCTCCCGACTGTACTCGGACCATTTATGAAAAATAAGCTGCAAAAACGGAGCAATTCCAAGGGAGTCCTCGCACCATCGATGCTCGGACCCTAAAAATGGGTCATCCAGAAATTATCACATTATTGCAAAGAGGATATTTACATAGTAGTCTTATAAGTATAGCTACAAAACCAGCCTGTTTAATCGTAAAGGTCAGAGTTGAAAATGGTCATGCAAAACTAAATCATGTGCAAAAAACCTCAACTATTATTATAAATGGACTTCAAGGGGAAAAAAATGATATGCTGCAAAACTGTAGACTGTAGAACACGGCTGGTTTAATATTATAATTCATGTGCGATACTCAACGATTTTCAAGAATCGTTCTCAGGACAGCTGTGCTCATAATGGTGCCTAATTATAAAATGTGCGGCTTCCGTAATTAATATTTCACAGGCACGTTCACAGAAAGTGTGAAGCAACCCTACCAACTCACAGTTGCTGCCATTTCTTCTGTACTGTATACAACACTTTCAGAGGAGTCTCATTTCCCTCCGCAGCTCTTAGCGTCTGTTTATTTGCACTGGTGTTGTTCTCATTAGAGCACCGGGATCTGTGTTAGCGTCCATACGAGGACGGTGAAAGATTTCTGTGGTAAACACAGTTCCATTTCATCAAAGAGCTGTTGCTAGCCATATGAGATATGGTTCTGCACTCTCCCTCGAGGGTCAGATTTCTTTCATAATGGTGATGAGCAACACAACACGCATACAAATATCTAGATCTAGTCGCTGGCGCACTCACACAAAGCAGCTTTAAAAATTCTAGGCTAGTCTGTCCCACAGATGCATGCGCTTAAAAGAATTGTGGGCCTGTCAATCAAACGTCAACACCGTCCATCTGCGTGTGCTTCGCCCTCATCTATAGGTAGTACACGTAAAATCTGACCTTATTGTAGCCCTTTCAGCAGTGCCTGCAAGCAAAAGATCTCGAATTATCATTTCTCGGCACGCTTTTCTCTATAAAGCCCGCTCGCTTAGATCAGCATACATAAATGTGCCACTAAGTGATGTATTTGCATGTAGAAAATAACCAGGGGGTGTGAAGGAAAGGTGTCGGATGCTCCCAATGTAGTGTTGCCTGAAAACAGGATGGCTGTTCAAGGAAAGCAGGCCATCTGGGACTGAACTGGAGTTGTAGTCTACGGCATTTTGCTTTTCTGTCTATCTCAGCTTTACTCAGAGTGCAATCCACAGCCTATGGCTGCCCCAGCAGTCACCGTTCCACTTAACATTAAACTCATCAAATCCTCTCTGGGCAGGAAAATTACTTCTAAGCATTTATTCGATGTTCTACCTTAAAATTCAGGGCAGCTGAAAGTATTCGCCCAAAAGAGTTTTGTATTTGCTTACACGGCTGAATTTACTCTGGGGCCAAGCGTGCATTAGTGGAATCCAACTTTGATATGTACCATCGCACTGCAGGCCACAGCTTTCAAAAGCGACGCACTGTTTGGGCCGTTTTATATATTTTCTTGTGTGCATAAGAGAGGGAAAGATATCTAACTCGCGCTAAACTATAAGCATCAAGGCAGATACAGAGATCACAAATTATTAATCCCACCAAAGTGCTAGAAAAACCTTTGCCACGGCTGAAACTTAAAAGGGCAGAGAACATTTGCTGTGTGGAAACTGCACTGCGCAAAAGAAGCAAGAATGTCAAGGACGTGTCAATGACTGCGCCTGAAATTGGGCTTTTGACATTCTCCGATTTTACTGACATGAATGAAAAGTGGAGAAGGCAGGTGCAAATGGAAGAAATCATGGCATTAAAGCAATTCCTACCTGTTCACACATCAAATGATAGCCTTGAGTATTTGAGAAAAATACTTGGTTACACTTTACTAAAAGCCTTTCCATGTAATGTATTATAAAAGTTGTTTTAATGCATTAATTACTTATGCCTTGTAATGTATTGTATGATCTCATGAATGAATGTAACCACAGTTATAATACATCATTATTATACTAAACACATGACAAACAAGCAATTTCAGATGTAACAAGGAATCTGCAAAGGTTATAATGCAAACTAATTTTGCTTACAATTATTTATAAAAAGATATAATGCATTATAACGTATATTATGAATTAAGCCTTTATGTATAATGCATTATAAGGTTAAGTAAATGTTTAAAATCATAAAAGTAACTTTGTAAAATATGCTGTAAAAATATATAAATGACTTAAAAGGTATAGTTCACCCAAAAATGAAAATTCGGTCACTCACCCTCTTGTGGTTTAAATCTGTATGATTTTCTTTCTTCTGTGAAACACAAAAGAAGACATACTGAAAGTCAATGGAGTCCAAACAAGATTTTTGGGTAAACTACTACTTTAATAGGGGAGAGAGAGAGAGAGAGGAGAGGGAGGAAAAAAACAAAACAAAAAAACTGTATAATAACATAAAATGTAAACATTAAGATCATAAATGTAGCCTAGTATATGTTGAAATGGCCTAGAAATATTAGATATAAACTGATATAGTTATAGCAGTTTTTGTTTTGAATTCCAGCCAAAGAATTTTCTTACACCACTAATGCTTCAAAATGCTTTGAATTAAATTTTTTATTTTATATGCTTCAGAAAGCCTCTCCTGCTATGTAATATAAACCTCGTAAACGTAAATCTCGAAACTAATGGACTGAGGAAATGTAAATGGCTTACTGACAAGGCACCCATGTAACTTTCAATCACTAATATTGCAGAGGGCATGTCAGTGCCGTCATCCTAAATTGCTCTGTGGAAACCATTGCTTGCTGAGAGTCCAATACAATGCAGACTTGGAAGAGCTCTTCAGGGCACCTGTTTGAGTCCAGACAGACTACATCTGTTTATCGATTATATATCAAGAGATGCACCTGCACGGAGATTTGAACTGACATTTCTTTGGGATCCTGATAATTCTGCTTGGGAGAGTTTGGGATGTGTGATTAAAGTTTCCTGCAAAGCTCAGCATCTTGACTGTTCTTTGTCTTGACCGATTATTGTCATTTTAACACATTTTGCTCTTCAGCATTCTGGCTGGTAGGAGGTGAGCTAAATCAGCTCAGGTGCTAGTTCACAGTTAATGGGTTTCGGATCTAGTTTTCACTCTCTTTGTCTGTGAATCAGAGGTGTTGTAATCATTTAAAATACACAGAATATAAAAGCTGTTTATTTTTTTACACCAAACTTGAGAATTGATTCCCAATTAACATGTATAGCATACATCAGTCAGAATACCTATTTGCTCCAGGGTAAATAAATGTTATTATTCCTGATTATTTATTTGAAGCAGTGAGAAAGTTGAAGAAATGTCAGGAAGAAAAGATGCTTTGCAATGTCGCACTTCATTCCATGTGCAAATAAAAAGTTAAACAGTTGAGTTTTACCGTTTTCGAATCCATTCAGCCGATCTCTGGGTGTGGTGGTAGAGCTTTTAGCATAGCTTAGCATTGATCATTGAATCTGATTACACCGTTAGCATCTCGCTCAAAAATGACCAAAGAGTTTTGATATTTTTCCTATTTAAAACTTGACTCTTCTGTAGTAACTTTGTGTACTAAGACCGACGGAAAATGAAAAGTTGCGATTTTTCTAGGCCGATATGGCTAGGAACTATACTCTCATTCCTGCGTAATAATCACGGAACTTTGCTGCCGTACCATGGGTGCAGCAGGTGCAATGATATTATACAAACTTCCTTAAACATATCCAACGTGACAACCTGCTTGCACAGGGAGTGTGCTGGGGACTAAAAAGCTCCTTGATTATTATGCAGGAATGAGAGTATAGTTCCTAGCCATATCAGCCTAGAAAATCGCAACTTCTCATTTTCTGTCGGTCTTGGTACACAATGTAACTACAGAACAGTCAAGTTTTAAACAGGAAAAATATCGTAACTCTTTGGTCATTTTTGAGCGAGATGCTAACGGTCTAATCAGATTCAATGATCAATGCTAAGCTATGCTAAAAGTTCTACCACCACACCCGGAGATCGGCTGAATGGATTTGAAAACGGTAAAACTCAACTGTTTAACCCTGGGGGAGTTGGAAAATTAGCCTATTTTCAAAAAAAGTGGAGTGTTCCTTTAAATCACATTTTACTGAAAATTGCGCTGTTCACAGAACAATTCGTAAAGCTTGCTGAGCGTGCAGCAGTAACTAATTTTAGCAATAGTTCAACTGATGGACAGTTTGGGTAACAGAAAACCTCCTTACACTGCATCTGGCTGCTATTTCACCCTACTGTAACTAACTCAGATGTATTAATGACACATCTTTTCTGATAGGGCCCAGCGGGCTGGAGGTGTGCCAGACAGTTTCTCTGAAGCATTCCTTAGGGATATGCTGTAATGCAATATTATGGAGAGAGAGAAGCAAGGGAAGCCACCGCTGAGAGCTGTGCTAACACTCACTAACAGGTAAAAAGGCTTTTAAATGAAGTGCAGAATACACAATGAATGATCATGTGACCAAATTATTGCTTGGCTGAATGTCAGCTTAACAAATTGTGCTTTCAGAAAGTATTTAGCTTTCATTATTTCCCCCTTTTAAGTCAAATTACAACCTATTTAAATTTATATTTTATTAAGTAATTCTTTATAATGTCCTCTCTATTCTCTAAAAGTTAATACTGTGTGGAATAGCCAACTATAATATTACCCTTTTTATTTCTGAAGTATACAGAGAAAATTAAACGGAAGAAATATTACTATTTTTTCTCTTAAAAATCTGATTAATAAAAATCTTTTATTATCGGGCCGAACGGATCTTACAATGGTTCCAGTTGTATTTCCACTTGAGCCTGGTACGCCACGTCATGATTACAAACCATTCGCTTGAAAAGCAGTGCCAGTGACGTGATGCAACGGAACCCTATGTTAACGCTTCTCATTTACTTTGAATGGGTGACGTCATGCGTTTCCGAACTGAATTGTGGGTTCCGTTGCATTGCGTCATTGTCATTGCTTGCCCCAGTAAAGTGTCGACGCCCCGTGTGAATGCAGCGTAACCGTAGCATTGCTGGTAGAATGCGTAAAGTGGCGTCGCAACTCAGGATTGGTCACTTGTCTGTTGCCTCAGTTTCTCTGTAGCTGGTTAAGCACTCTATTTTAGCGACGTAAACACAAATGAATAAGAAAATTAAAAGAGATATCTGATCATCCTCCATAACACGGACGCCATTTACATCTCATATCGTCTGTAATGCATTTCCATTACATTCCAAAGAGCTCTGTTATCAGCCCCACATTGGAAAATTTCCATTGCGGCTGGTTGGCATAGAATGGAACTGTCATGCAATTAGAACTGTTTGGCCCAATGGTGGAAAAGCAGCTTAATATTCTTTTCTGAACATTAAGTGACAATTCACCTCATGTACTCAATTCTTATGTTTTTCAATCCACCTGGGTTCAATTTCACAATAAATGCTGGCTTTGTGAAATCTCATTACTAAAACAGCAGATCATATCATCCCTGCTGCCATGAAGACCAAAGAGCTGTCTATGGAACTTTGAGATAAGGTTAAAAAAAAAAAAAAACACTTGAGAAGGTTAGAAAAACACTAGCAGAGCTTCAAACTTTCCAAGAATCACTATGAAGTTCTTTGTAACAAAATAGAGGGAAAACATTGGAGTTGAGATTGGACTTCTTCAAAAAAAACCATCAGGACAAGGTGCTGTGCAAGTGACCCAGAGGCCACATATACTAAGAGATCTCTTTGGCTGAAATGTGGAAACTGTCCAGACTTCAATGATTTCTTTGCACTTACACAGAAAAGCTCACTTTTGAAAAGGCAGATAGTGTCATACTGATGTTTGCTAGGCACCACGAGAGAGAACCTGAAATATTTTCTTGAAGAATTATCTTTTTTGGTCTGGTAAGACCTATTTGGCCTCAAAACACTCAAATCAAAAGCTCAACATGCAGGAATTCCTGATAGATCTTATTCAAAGTAGCTGCATTAAACTTTTCGCAAATGAAAGCAAGGGTGTCTTTTAATAATCTGAAGAACCTACTTCCACTATAAATAACTTTTATTTTTAAGAGTGTATGCTGTGTGAAGCATGGCATTATCATTCTGTGATTGTCGCCATCAAGGGCATTACAGATAAGGCCAATTACAGACAAATCTTTGATGAGAAAAAGTGTCAATCTGCCAATGTTGTGTTGATGGGATGAACAATTTTTTCAACAAAAAAATTACCCAAAGGACAAAGAATACATAAAAAGGAGGTTTGTCTGGAATCTTAATGAATAGCTTATTCTCAGTATGACCAAAGCCCAGATGGACTATTTACACATTTTCTATCTCTAGATTCTGTAGAAAGGATTTTAAACATGTTAAAGGTGTAAAATGGAGCTGAAAGCATTCTTGACAGTAGCTGTTCCGATACTGCAGAATTCTGCAGGGGAAAAAAAGATACAAATAAAACATTCCTAAAAGAAAACTAAAAAAACATTCTTGATTTCTAAGCAATTCATTCAAAATTCATTCATCGTCTTTGACGGATGAGAAATTTTATCAATTTGACCAAATTTGGAGGAGCTAAAACAGGAACAAAATGTTGGACACTGTAGACTTTATGACTTGTGTGCAGCTGACATGTGACGTTGTGGCTTAAATTAAAACAGCGTGCCATAAATTCACATGTATATTTGGCACCAAAACATTACAAACTATGTCACAGCTGAAGTCTGTGACGTTCACAAATGAGGGACAAAGGTCATCTGGCTCCAAACACTACCAGCCATGTGAAATCAAAGACCACCAGGATCTAAAGTAGGGGAAAGGGCAAATCACAAGTTTGCTTGCCATGTCATAACCAAAGCCAATTTTAGGAATGTATTCACTGACACCATCGGAAAAGCCAAAAGGCCTGCCTACACAGTGTTTATTAGAAGGATGATGATGATATTTCTACATGCATATAGGCCAATCACATTTTCGATAATCAGTTATTTGTTTTACAAATTCATGGAATTTATTTATGGTAAAAAGGTTGAGACATAACGCAACTTAACTTAAACATTCACTAAAATATTTATTGAAAGAAATTGAGAGTAAGGTGCAGACCCCTTGTGTGTACTGGATCATTAAAGGATCACTTTTGGTGTGAAAAGTGACATGACAATTTTACTTTTAGTGTGAAAGGGACTTTACATTTGCCATAAATAGAACTTTTGTTTTTAGTTATTTATTTAATTTTGTTATTAAAAACCAGTGTTGGGAAGGTTACTTTGGAAATGCAATAGGTTACAGATTACAAGTTACCCTAATAAAAATGTAATAAGTAGTGTAACTATTTCAATTACTTTATTAAAGTAATGTAACTGATTACATTTGATTACTTTTCTAAATTTCTAATGAATGTTACTTTTCAACTGTTTATCATTTTCAAACATTTGAACCCGGCAGGTTTAACCTCTAAAAACACAGAGATAGTTATATTTAAATTATATTTAAAAACAAAAAGTATAGATCATTATACTGTAGTAAAAAAAAACAAAAAAACATGATGTCTTTCTTCTTACTGACAAAAAAATAGTAAAAATCTGCATACTATTCTTTTTACCACTATGTGTGTATGAAGGGAAAAATGTATTATTCAACATATCCTAGCTTTTTACAGAACGTAATTCAGATGTACCCCCCTTTGTAATCGTTAACATTTTCATAAGTACCTGTAATTTAATTAAACATTTTTTTCTCAGTAACTGATTACAATTACATTTATGTTGTAATTAAATTACGTATTTCCGTTACATTTAACTAGAACTCCCCAACACTGTTAAAAACAAACAAGCCCAGGTGAGAAAAAGTAAGGTAAAAGTAACGTATCGTATTACTTTCCATAAAATGTAACATAATTAGTTACTCTTTTAAGGAGTAACACAGTATTGTAACACAATACATTTTTTGAATGACCCCAAAGACAATTACATTTGATTTCTATATAAAACGATGAAATGATTTACCCTCATATGTGGGCTGTCGCTAATTTTTGAGGATGCGAACTCGATGAGATCTGCCCTGAGGTCCACCAGAAACTTCACCCCGCCCTGAACCTTGCTGATGTGCGTGAGCAGCTGTCGGTACCGAGGGGTTAAACTGTACCGTAACCTGTCCTCCACCTGCAGGATCGTGGCCACATCCCGCTCACGAGTGTCCAGCAACTTGGCAGCCAGATCCGAAGCCCATCTGTGATCTACCCCAAAATCATGAGACAGCTTCTCGAGAAACTCCAGTCTTTGCTCTTTCTCTAAACTCTTGTAGAAGTGCATGAACTCCAGACTGTTGGATTCAGGTGGAGGTGGAGATTTGTCTCTCATCTCATAGGTGGGCAATGGGGCCACTGTCTTTTTCAGGATCTCCTCCATGCTGTTTTGCTCTGCGATAGAAGTGCATGGATACATGTTTATGTACTCCCACGCTCTGAGTCCCTGGACCGTTTTTAATACAGCTCGATAAGACTTTAGCAAAGAGCGCGCGGCTGTAGATAAGTGGAAAGGTGTCATTGCGCGCCTGACAAATACGCACCAAAATAAACCTTGTATACAATGTTGAAATGCACATCTACTTCCGGTATCTCTTAAAGGAACCGCGCACAGCTGTACCTCAAATGCATGACTACTACACAGTGATGATCCTACAAACTCACACTTACTAATCTTACAAAAAGACGTTATAAAAATGAATACAGTAGTAACCAGGGGATGAAATTGGGATTTTGAAGGGTAGGAAATCATAGCCTTGTTCCCAAGCTGTTAGAGTATTTTATTAAAAGTGCAAATAAAAGTAAAAAGTATGTAAAGCAATAAATAAATAAGTAAATGAAATATTCTATAAAGTCTTTATTCAAAGTTCAAATTTATGCAAATGAAAGCATATTTAATTAGATAATGCCTTGTTTGCGTATTTAAACGTAACATTTAAAAAAGCTTAGTTGCCATACAAAACAATTGTCGTTTTGTACTGAGATTAATCAACTGATGAAGTATGGTGTTATCTATTAATTATTTTATTAAAAATCAGACCATACCAAGTCATATTTTAAGACATGTTGTATAATTATATTATAATAGCTCATTATATTATTTTAATAATTATTGTCCTGTGTTGGTAGAATCAGAGCCGTTGAAAAACTTTTATATGGCTGTGGGTAGAATCAATGTTTTTTTTTTTCTATGACAATAACCGCGGTGTGTTAGCCAATCAGAAAACGTAGAGACGGTTCCCTGCCAAAATCAACCAATGTCGTGAATTCGAGGCGGGAATACCTTTTTGTCCGACCAATGGCAGACGTCTTCGGGGAAACCTTTTTGGAAAGGTTTTTTTCTTTTTCAATTCCATTTGTTGTCACTAGTGGCGCAAACGCGTAACGTTACGCAGCTTTTATACTGTAGAGTCCGATACGTTTCCAACTCACATGCGACTGTATTATCCATTTTAAATTATTATTTGTTGAACAACCAGGTAAGTTCACGCTCACATTTTAAACATAGCCATAAAAGGGATTCAAAAATATACACGACACCAAAACATCAAATCAGTGGACTGTCTGTATGATTAGGAACCACGCGGATTCATAACAACTGCACAATATACGAATTTCCTGGCATTACGTTAATACTTATCGATATGATTCACATGTAAGAGCAAATATCCCGTTTTTAATGCAAATTTCATTAGTGCATTTTATTTTGTGTGAAGTTTGTGCACCTATTAAGACACTGTAAAATTGTTTAATTGCTTGGCATCAACTTTAAGGAATGGCAGAAGACTCCAGCTCCGTAAAAGCCATGGAAAAGGAGTTGAAAGATAATCCATGCCCGAGTGAAGATGCATTTGCGTGAGTACAGCTGTTATTGGAATTACAACGCACCACTAGGCCCTTTATACATCACCAACAAATGCTACACTGCGTGTCCAATCACATCCCATCCTCAAACGCTTGTCCAAATGTCCTGTGGTTAAGAGACGCTCTTGTTCTTACTGACATCCTGTAATTGTGCTCTTGCTGGCACACACTGCACTCAAATCACATCACCTCTAATGAATCTTCGAATTCTGAGTATACAAGTAGGCTAAATATTTGTTATTCAACTGAGAATAAGCACGATTTAATGGCAACACAAACAACAGCTGCACACTATTATACACAGCGCTGCACTTTGCAGCAGGAAACGCCTTTCGTGTTACTGTGAAAGATGGAGACAAATTGAGCCTCCCAAACAAATGATGTGCACCAGAAATCGTAAATCTAACCAAGTGTGAACTGAGTGCCAGAGAGCTTGCATTCATTATTCAGAGAGTTGTACTCCATCTTCTTTATGAATAAATTATTTTACTTTGATATCTAATGCATTATATGGGCACGCTAACGCCGGGGACATCCATCCGTCTCTGGCATTTGTAATTAATCTGATGAAAGACTTGGACACCTGTAAGTGTTGCTGACAGCAGCCTGTTGTGACGAGGCCTGCTGGCAGACTGTCAAACACTCCAGTGAAGGGAGAAGTTTATTTTTAAAGCGATTATATGGATTCAGATCCCTTGAGCACTAATGGCCTTTTTATGCCTATTCCCCCCCATCTTATCTTTTCTCATATGTGTTTGTCTTTTGTCTCATATTCTTCTCATCATCCATCCTTGTTCCTCCGCAGAGTAAACCCAAAGAAAAAGAAATCAAAGGCCAAAGGAAAGGCGAAGTCTCAGCATGAAGGGAAGGAGAAAACGCACAGGAAGGTAGTTCTTCAATGTCACCATTAATTTTCTTTCGTCATGCCCCTGGGATTGTCTCTTCAAGTCCAGCTTAATTAAGAGGCCCTGTTAGCTTTGCTGTAAAGGAATATTTATGCAGTCATATCATTCAGAGTTTTCAGCCTGTTTCGTAGGTTACAGAGACCCAAATATAACAAGAACAGACTGCTACACAGAGCATAACCTAAAAGCATTTAGTCAGCGAGCAATCAAGTCTGTGAGTGGCATGACAGATTCATAGGTTACGAAAACCAAGATATAACAAGAATAGACTGTTACGCAGAGCAAAGCAAACAATGCAGTTTTCCCTTTTCAGGGCAGTTGCACCAAACCACTCATTATCTGTGGACAATCGTAATAGTATTTTGCCATTATTCAAGTCTATTCTCTAATGCAACCTACTTCCAGCTATGCAGATATTTTTGTAGTGGAATATGATTCTATTTGACAGCTTTGGGCGCCGGTTTGGCCTCAAGTGATCTAGATGGCTTTCCCTAATAGCAGGTTGTAAGCCATTGATTAGACTGGGCTTCCCTTTGGTGCGTCAAACCCACAAATAGCCCTTCTTTCCCTTTGCACCTTTACATTAGCATAATACGGCTTCTTGAGTGTCCTCATCGCTGATATTTCCATGTATTGCCTCTTCTTTATTTATTACCTGCCACCTTAATACAGTGTTTTACTGGTACTTGCACAGTAGAATGAGATGGAATTATAAAGGAATGTCCTTGTCAAGTCAGTAAGTAGGTTGCTTGGAACTTATTTTTGATTTTTATTATTCCATGTATACTTTTTTCTGCAAGGGCGCATTGAATTGATCAAAACATTTACAGTGTTACTAGATGTTAACTTTGTATAAATCAAAGTCACTGTTTCCACAAAAATAATAAAATATTAGGCAAAGCAATTATTTTCAATATTGACAATGAGGACTGTTTCTTGAGAACCAAATCAACATATTAGAATTATTTGCTGATGCTAAAAATTAAGCTTTGCCGTTTACTGCTTATTTCAAAAACTGTGTATTTAAATGAATTAATAATGTAATGATTAAATATTTATTCATTACATTGTTTTAAATCCATAGTTACATTAAACCCTGCTGTTTAAAGGAATAGTTTTCTAACTACCGTTTTCGAATCCATTCAGCCGATCTCCAGATCTGGCGGTAGCACTTTTAGCATAGCTTAGCATACATCATTGAATCTGATTAGACCATTAGCATCTCGTTCAAAAATTACTTTCAATATTTTTCCTATTTAAAACTTGACTCTTCTGTTGTTACATTGTGTACTAAGACTTGTGTACTAATGAAAACTTGTGATTTTCTAGACCGCTATGGCTAGGAACTATACTCTCATTCCTGCGTAAAAATCAGAGAACTTTGCTGCCATACCATGGGTGCAGCAGGCACAATGATATTATGCAGCGCCTGAAAATAGTCCCCAGCTAGATAACTTCCAACATGACCGGCACTAAGGCTGAATCCGAAATCGCCCACTATACCCTCAAATAGGGCATTATTTGAGGGAACAGCCATTTGTAGTGGTGTCCGAAACCATAGTGGATGTTATTGAGTGCACTCATTCAGTCCCACATTGCACCGCAATAACGAGTGTACAGCCTATGTACACACAGTGGCTTTCTGAATTCACTCACTCATTTTCATTCAGTCCTTCAAGTGAACCGTATTAGTGGACTAACGTAGGAAATAGTGAACAATTTCCGCCTAAGTTTGTGTAGTTGCAGAGTTGCAGCCGGCAAATTAGATAGTGGATTTAACTGTGCGATTAGCCATGGTTCTGTGTGTTGTAAAGAATCTGAATCTGAATCTTAGAATCTGCTCTCCTCCTCCCTTCTGCCCCAGTCTGTTCAGCCACACTTTCTTGCCTTTCACGTTCCAAAAGCTCATCTTCAGTGTATTCTGGTTCAAATGGATATGGTTCAGGATCTGCACCAAAATAAATATCTTCTGAATCATCTCACACAAATGTCTCCATGGTTACAAGGCACGCTCCCTGTGCAAGCAGGTTGTCACGTTGGTCATGACGACAGAAGTTAGCCTATTTTCAGGTGCTACATAATATCATTACGCCACTGCACCGCAAAGCTCCATGATTATTATGCAGGAATGAGAGTATAGTTCCTAGCCATATCGGTCTAGAAAATCACAACTTTTTATTTTCCTTAGTACACGATGTAACTACAGAAGAGTCCAGTTTTAAATAGGAAAAATATTGAAAGTCTTTGGTCATTTTTGAGCGAGATGCTAATGGTCTAATCAGATTCAATGATGTATGCTAAGCTATGCTAAAAGTGCCACCACCAGATCTGGAGATCGGCTCAATGGATTCAAGGAGTTGGAAAATGAGCCTATTTTCAAAAAAAGTTAAAGGAGTTAAAGGCACAATATGTAAGATTTTTGTATTAAAATATCCAAAAACCACTAGCGTCTTGTTGACTTGTTTACTTGCATTATCCCAAGAATGTTTAAATCCAGAGAACTAAGCAACTTTAACCAGGACATGGGCTGTGTCCGTGCGTCACCTATCAATGACATCATACCCCCGTTACCCTCGATTTCCGGTTTCATTTTGTAGAAACCATGGAAGCACCAAAGATGCTTTAATATATTGTGTTTTATTACACAGGTGAGCAACTGTTTGGATACATTCATAGAAAACGAGTCATTGTTATATAGTTCAACACAGTTAGTCTTATTGTTTAAATCTCGTTTTCTTGATTTACTGCGAGTATCATTTTTTACCATGCCTAATATCGATCTAGCTTACTGCAGTGTGCAACATGTGTGCGAACACACAGAGTAGCATTATAATACTTTCAACACACTCAAATTTATCTAATATGATAAAACAGCGCTGCGTTTCCCCACATCCGCATGACTGCTCCAGTGACCTCGTTCCTCTCCAATGGCTTTCAGCCGCACCCTGATTCATACTACAGTAACGTTAATAAATCTTTGATACTTAAGCTCATCCATGAATATGATTTCTGCCTGAGTCCCATCTTTTTTTTCCCACCAGCTGTAGAGGTAGAGACAACAACTCCCATGATTCCGTGAAATCAAGCTTTGTTGTGAAGTGACCTCTTGCGGTGAAAATTACATATTGTGCCTTTAACTCAGCATTGTTATTGATAGCCGTCCAAACGATCAAGGCAGTAGTGCCATCAAAATTGGTAAAAGCCAAACAAAAGTTAACAACAGCCACTTAACAAGGTTTTTTTTTTTTATTATCTTTTTATCTTTCAGATGAAAACGCCTAAAGAGGAGAGGATGGACTTTGAAGAAAGAAGGTACAGTGAGACCACTGGGTCACATGTGAGGGTAATTTTAGTAGCTAGTACTGCACATGTAGTATCACAGATCCAGACTTTTGATTTAGAGAAATGGCATCAGCAGCCAGCAGCTGCACTTGGAAATGAGTTTTAATCCATTTACAATTCAAATATGCAATCATACTTTTTTTCTCTTTCCTTTAGAGTTGATGAAATTAATTCTGATGATTTGAAAGTGCACAGTTCTGGACAATATCCATTCCGATTTTCTCGCTACATTGGCTGTCTTTCAGGAAATTAATTTATTTGTTAGAAAGAGAGCTGTGGCATGTCAGAAACGTAATAAGTGAAAAGCATTCAGCTCAGACTGGGGAGTGTGGGGGGCTTGGGTGGTCATAGATTGAAGCCTGAGGAATAAGTCTGTGAACGCAAACGTTTAACATGAAGCTGTATTTCAAATATAATTGAATACGTATGATTTTCAGATATAAAAGTTAGACCATCTCAAATCTCTCGTTGACTGTTTCTGTCTCACAATAAGAACAGCACGTCTCTAATCAGGGACTTTGACAATCAGACGCTTTGTAAATCAAGTCCTGCTGGTGATTACAGGTGGGAGGTTGATTTACACGATAGAGGTCAGACTTAAAAACTGCTGAAGGTGTCCGAGTGTTCTTTTACACTTGATCTCTCCCAGAAAGTTCTCGGCTGGATTGAACCATTTGTTATGGTAATTGTAATTAATTGATTTGGTCTGCTCACCTCCCACCACATCTGAATCATGCTTTATGGAAATTGAAGCTTGCATCTCTCTGCAATTATCCTTGGACATAATTACTGTAATTATATAATTATCATCAGTGGCGATTAAGTATTATTGTGTAATCACCATAATTTAGTCATTGTCATTGGTCAATGCATATTTGTCCTTTAGGTTTTCACAGCCTTCAAATGTGTTTTTGGCTGATTTTCTCGTTTAGGTCTAAGGTGGATGTGAAGGAAGAGCCAGACAAAGATCCAGACTTTGTAACAGAAGGGAAAGGGAAAAAGAGGAAAAGAAAAGCAGATAAAACGGATGGTCCCTCTTCTATCTCTGAAGCACCTTTGTAAGGTTTCTTTTTCTTCTGGGTGTAGCAATGAAGAAGCCAATAACAGATCCTTTTTCCTCTTCATATATTTCTTATTTATAGGTGAAGTGGGGTAAGCTGTGCCACTTTTTACTTAAAGCGATAGCTCACCTAAAGATTCCAAACCTGTTTAACTTCTTCACAAAAGGAGATGTTTAGCAGAATGTCAAAGCTTCTTGTTGTCCATACCATGAAAGTGGACAGCCGTAATCGCCATTTACTTTAATTATATGGAAAAGAGCACCTTGGACATTTAATTGTTTATGGTTAATCTTTAGTCAGATTATTAACATGGTTTTGTACATTGGAGGTTCACCAATATACATGATATACATTTTGAATTAATGTGCTTTTACATAATTGAGTGTAAAATTTTATCAAAATGTGCATTTAAAATGGCACTCACTGTTATGATAAAACACGATTTTGTAACCTCAAAGGCTGCGATTGGAGTCTGGTCACGTGACGTGAGAGTAAAGCAGTCTGCAGAAGAAGCATCAACTTGGCATGTTATGCCTGGCTACAGGAAAGAACAGTTTGTGTTTAATCGATCTAATATTGTGTTGGTCATACTAAACGATTGGGGTGGGAGAAAAGATTCTCTCTTCAGTGATTCTGGATCGATTCTGAGCTTAGATTTTAAGTGCAGGTGCGCTGCATGTGTTTTAGAAACAGTTGTATTCTGCTTGCTTCCATTCCCCTCTCTCTCTCTCTCTCTCTCTCTCTCTCTCTCTCTCTCTCTCACTCACTCACTCACTCACTCACTCCTCACTCACTCACTCACTCACACTCTCACACTCTCACACTCTCACACTCACACACTCACACACTCACACACTCACACACTCACACACTCACACACTCACACACTCACACACTCTCACACTCACACACTCACACACTCACACACTCACACACTCACACACTCACTCACACACACACACTCTCTCACACTCACACACTCACACACACACACCCCATAAAATAATCTTTCATAACATTCGGAAAGGTTGAAGTTAATCACAATAACATTCGTGGGCTTCATGGCACAGGATATGCGCTGTGAGAAACTTTGCTTGATGTTGCGCTTACAGTGTGTTCTCGCCCGCTGGTATTTTCCTTACAAATGCTCTACGAACTTTCATTTATGTCGTTTGGAATGCAGTGTTCTTGTATATTAAAAATATGAAACTCACTGACAGAAGGCTTTCAGTTTCAAATGCTCGCGCCACGCTTTATGAAGAGAGCTCGCGCATGCGGCCGTTCGCATCTCAAAATGCTTTTATGGCGCAAAATTAATGTAAATACAGTCAGTAATGTCTTAAGGGATTAAACAGACAGGACAAACCACATCTTAAATTTCAAAAGAGAATATATATTTCACACATGAGTGTGAATGCAGATCTCCCGCTGTCTATGATGTCATCATTAATAATCAAGCAGCAGTAAAGATGAAAAAATGTTCAGATACTCTTACATACTGAAAGCACTCTTGGTTCATTGCTTGTAATGTTTTTTGTTCCTCTTTATTATTTACTAGCTTGAATGTTTTGAAGCTATATTACTTTATATATTTAAAATTCTTAACATGCAATTGTTTTAATTAATAAGATTAATTAATAAGAAAAAAAGTTAAAGAATTGTTTTGGAATGATTTATTGCTCATCTTTGTTGAATAATACAGAAGATAAAGAGCTTCAAATATAATCGCATACTAAATCGCAATCGCAATACTGGTATAAGAAAATCGCAATTAGATTATTTTTCAAAATCGTTCAGCCCTATTTTAAAATGTTATTTATTCCTGTGATTGAAAAGCTAAATTTTAGCAGCCATTACTTGATTGCCACATGATTCTTATTCAGAAATTATTTTAACATGCTGATTTGGTGCACAAGAAACACTTCTTGTCATCAGTGTTGAATGAAATTTAAGAGACGGAAAAGGTCTCTTTACATGTATTGACTGCTTACTGTGTGTTCCTGAAAGGCCAAAGAAGAAGAAGAAGAAAGTTTCAGAAGAGGGACAGGGAAACTCTGCAACAGCAAAGAAGAAAAAAAATAAGGACAAAAAAGAAAAGGTGAGTTTTTACCCAGAGTGCATTGTTACATTGATTATAGAGAGAAGAACTTAGTGACAGAGTGCTGAAATGCTAGTAATTTGGGTATTTGAAAACCCCAAATCTTTAAAAAGGACACATGCTGAGATAAGCTACATAAAGGAATAGTCAAAGTTCTGAGATATTCTGTACATCAGTTTTACATAAAAAAAATTTTTTTATAGTCTTGGTTTTAACTTCAGTTTCTATGATGAAAAGGCATGTAAGCACTTTTTCATTTTTTTGCATTCATCTTTAGCTATTCATCTAAACTGCCATCTGCAGGTCAACGTCAGCTTGTCCTTTGCAGTCACCCTACAATCTGATGGATTTAAAAGACCATGTCACAAAAGCGATTCCCTGTGCTGAAAAGCCGTCATTTTCTTCAACAACTGTTGCTCTCTGTTGATAGTAATTTTAGGGCTGCAGAGAGAAGTTTTGGAGAAAATTTCTCTCTTGCAGGGCTCAAAATCTTATTCTCAGGAGAAACCGTTTACAGTTTTGTTTTTGACTTACTGCTAAAAGATGCTGTCCATGTCCACACTGCCCATCAGGAGTTCATTGTGGTCAGGTGTTGTCTATTTTCCCACTGCAGACTTGACTTCTGTGCACTTCAGTTTCTCTAAGTATTTTGATCTTAGGAAGAGTAAATGTTTTTTTTGTCTCCTGTGGATCCATCAACATTTCAAACAGGAAAGCTTTTTATCTGAATAGCCAAAATGCCATGCGTCACTATTGTATTCCTCCATTATAACAAAAAAGATATGTCTAGAGACCCTGAAAGTTTTACATCAAAACTCTCTTAACAAGAAGAACCTGTGACCAAATTATCAACAGCAATGCAGAGTTAATTATGTTTTATAAACGTCCTGTTTTTACAGTTTCACAGTTCATACCACCTGAGAGTGTTAATCCTCCTGTGCCAAAGCTGTTGTGTAAGTGATTAGTGATATGTTCAATTAAAGTTTTGTACAAACTTTTCAGAGTTCAGAAACGTTTAAATTTCAGAGATATTTTGAACATTGGTATGAATTCTGAAACTGTAATGTGTGTGTGTGTGTGTGTGTGTGTGTGTGTGTGTGTGTGTGTGTGTGTGTGTGTGTGTGTGTGTGTGTACATAATACACACACACACACACACACACACACATGATCAGGCATAACATTATGACACTAAGTGAAGAACACTGATTATCTCTTTATCACGGCATTTGTTGCTGGGTGGTATATATTTAGCAGCAAGTGAACATTTTGTCCTCAAAGTTGATGTGTTAGAAGCAGGAAAATGCACAAGTGTAAGGATTTGAACGAGTTTGACAAGGGCCAAATTGTGATTGCTAGACGACTGGGTCAGAGCATCTCCAGAATTGCAGCTCTTGTGGGGTGTTCCTGGTCTGCAGTGGTCAGTATTTATCAAAAGTGCTCCAAGGAAGGAACAGTGGTGAACCGGTGATAGGGCCATGGGCGGCCACGTGCACGTGGGGAGCGAAGGCTGGCCCGTGTGGTCCGATCAAACAGTCGAGCTACTGTAGCTCTCAAATTGCTCAAGAAGTTAATGCTGGTTCTGATAGAAAGGTGTCAGAATACACAGTGCATCGCAGTTTGTTGCGTATGAGGATACATCACCTCAGACCAGTCAGCACCAACAGTAGGCACGTGAGCATCAGAACTGGACCATGGAGTAATGGAAGAAGGTGGCCTGGTCTGATGAATCACATTTTCTTTTACATCATGTGACTGGCCGAATGCACGTGCGTCACTTACCTGGGGAACACATGACACCAGGATGTACTATGGGAAGAAGGCAAGCCAGCGGAGGCAGTGTAATGCTTTGGGCAGTGTTCTGCTGGGAAACCTTGGGTCCTGCCATCCACGTGGATGTTACTTTTGACACGTACCACCTACTCCAAGCATTGTTGCAGACCATGTACACCCTTTCATGAAAACAGTATCCTCTGGTGGCTGTGGCCTCTTTTGCTCTCACCTCGCACCTTACAGGACTTGAAGGATCTGCTGCTAACATTTTGATCCCAGATACCACAGCACACCTTCAGGGGTCTAGTGGAGTCCATGCCTCAACGGGTCAGGACTGTTTTGGCAGCAAAAGGGGGACCAACACAATATTAGGTCATAATGTTGTGCCTGATCAGTGAGTGTGTATGTATATATTTGTATATGTGTATATACCACTTTTTTTTTAACTAGAGCCCTCTTTAAAATGTGCTTTGCTATGTGCTCAGAGCAACAAAGCTGTTACAATTTTAAGCAAGCAGCCATTTTAAATATTATTTTCAGGACACAGGATTTTAATACCACATAAAGAGAAACTTAAATTATGGAGAAATTAAAAGTTTCATTCCTCCACAGGTGGCTTTGAGTCCATCTGTGCTTGTTTAAACTGGCCACATTTTTGGACTGAAAATTTGCTGCTACTGCAGAATGCAAACACTGTTCACAAAGTTTGCAGTGATGACCCCTGTTTCCCTTTCAAAGGTGATAAAAGAGGAAGGAGGGGGTTCTGTCTCCACTAAAAAGAAAAAAACCAAGGAGGAGATCGAGGCAGCCAGGGCTCTCAAGATAAAGAAAAAAGAGGAGGAAGAGAAGCAAAGATGGAGATGGTAGGCTCTCTGCATGCAACTTCTTGAGGCAACTTCTCTTTTTTGCTTTTCTTGACTTAATGACTCTTTCACAGGTGGGAAGAAGAGAAGTATGAGGATGGAATTAAATGGAAGTTTCTAGAACACAAAGGGCCGTATTTCCCCCCCGAGTTTCAACCCCTTCCAGATGATGTGAAGTTTTACTATAACGGTATATGTTCAGACTTTCTAGTTGCATCTGTCGCGTGGAATCGCTTCACATCAAAGCGTGTTCAAAAAAAAGAGAGATTTCGTTCAGAGAGGGGGGCAGTTCACTGGTCAGTGCTGTTCCCATTAATTTTTCTGGTCTGGGCACGCAGCCATGCTCGAGGTTGACCTGTTCCTCCGTTGGTGTCAGGCCTACTTCAAAGAGCACAGGAAGAGTCTTTAATCTCTTCGCTAAACTTTAAGGTCAGCTTCCTCTATTAATATCCACTCTGCCATTTACCGTAGAGAGGCGTTTCTTAAACTACAAGTGCGTTTCGGAA
Organism: Paracanthobrama guichenoti; assembly: GCA_018749465.1. Taxonomy (NCBI): domain Eukaryota; kingdom Metazoa; phylum Chordata; class Actinopteri; order Cypriniformes; family Gobionidae; genus Paracanthobrama; species Paracanthobrama guichenoti. Next base: position 13,821,837 of record CM031960.1, on the reverse strand, counting down.
GGCCCAGACCATTAATCTTGGTACAATAGCCCTGAGGGGGAAGTATTTGGATTTTGTACCTGAGACTCCCTGAACGGTAAGCTATAAATGCAGTTTTGATTATATTTGTCCTAGGCCATGATTCTCCGTGATGCATTTAAAGTCTTATATTGCGGGGAGTCCTGTGGGAATGCGTGTCTGAAGTCTCATCTTAACGTGGTTAAAAAAAAAAAATTTCAATGCTCACTCGTTCTGTTGGAGATCTGTGTATACGATATCTCTGTGCTTTTGTTGTCACCAGTTATCTTGTGAGAAATTAACTTAATAAATAAGTGCGATATCTAATTTATTTGCAGATAACTCTTAGTTATTAGTGATGTTGATTATTTATATATTCAGGGTTAGGGATTTAATGAATCATTTAACCCTAAGTATTAACTCTCTGGGGTCTGAGGCCCTGTTTACACCTGGTATTAAGATGCGTTTTGGTCGATCGGATCACAAGTGGATGACGCTAAACACAGGTGTAAACAGGGTGTAAAACTTTTGAGCTTGTCCACTTTCGACCACTTCCAGAGGTAGTTGAAAACACATTCGTAGTGTAAACGCTTATGTGGCCGAATGTGTTTGAACAGTGCAAAAGACCACCTACTTACCTAATGCCTAATCATTATGGGAAGCGCACTAACCAGACAGGATTTATAATTTGTCCGCTGAAGACCCAAGTTTAGTTTGAAGATGAAGCACAATGTTCTCTCACCATTCCTGATTTAACACGCACTCACAGCGTTCGGCGTCATCTTGAGACTATCAGAGCAGAAACGAAAGCTTCATGTACCCGCCAGTGTTAATTTTGACAGCCATTTTTAATTTAGTCTTAGTCTTTGTCTTCAGATGAAAATGCTTATTAGTCTTAGTCACATTTTAGTCATTTTGTCTTTCATAGTTTTAGTCGACGAAAAGACATTGCATTTATTGTCAAGTTTTAGTCATTACTTTTAGTCAAACTGCCATTACCAACATGTAGTCTTTAGACAAAAAAGGTCATTATAATTTCTCTATTTTGACCAATTCTATTAAGCTTATACGAAATTTAAATCAGGCTGTATTGACATTGCACTCTCAGTAGTAGCACTTATGCAGTGCTACATATCCCTTTACCACTTAAGGGTGAGTAAATGATGATACATTTTTCATTTTGGGGTGAACTATACCTTTAAGACCTCATTAATAGCCTACCAGGATCTCATATATAGCCTACTACTACACATGCTTTATCTTAAACTGTTAATGTTTATTTAAGACACAAATGACTAAGTTTACGAGGACACTCGCAAAGACAGGGATTTTGAAACATACTGTCGCATGTATCAGGCTTAACTTTAACCCGCAAATTTACGTTACCTAAATGAATTCTCCCTCGCTGCTTAATGTGTCTGAATGGTTTGCTTAAATGCGTTTAAATGATAAGCTTACATGATGACGGTGCAACACGATATTTCAAACGGGCTATCACCCACGCCTTAAGCTAATATATAGGCTAGAGTTTGTTCAAACATAAAAAGCAATATACATCCATCAAGTTTATAATCAAACTAACCTAAAATCGGTAGTTTTATCTGCTTCATGTGCCCATCAACTTGCTTCCAGAACTTCCACTCCATCAACAGCTTTAGTAAAATGACCTGTTGGTTGGGGATTTTACTGACTAACTTTTTTTGGACCTAGGATATGGCCAAAAAAAATCTGTATTTTTTTTGGTTGAATGGCGATACACTGTATATATTGCGGTATTTTCTACGTCTTTCTATTTGGATAAAAAAATCTATTAATTTTAATAATTTTATTTCACATCCTGCTCAGTGATGTCCTAAAAGCAATGCTGATATTGAAGGCTATGAACAAATACAGTGAATGTAATGTAGGCTATGCAATATATTATGTGCAAAAAGAGGGTTTACAATCTAAAAACTAAATTAATAATTTTGTTTTTAAATTCACTAAACTAAAAATGAAAAAAACAAAAGCATATTAGCCTGTATTTGATTACCCCATTATAATGACTTTCATAAAAATATACTTACTTGTAGGTTTAAAATTCCACAAATGGCACATTTATTGTCCTACAACAAATATTTTAGAAAAATTATTGCATTCATATTCTATTGCGCTCTTGTCTGTTTGGTGCAAAAGCGCGTGGCGGCCCTCATTCACGGAAGCCTGAATTTTAGTGGAGATTCACTTGCAGAAGGCTCGTCCTCTCCTGACAGCAAAATTGACATATTTGCATGACTTTCTAACATTTACAGATGGAGAATACACCTGTGAAATGTAAGTTATGCTCTGAGGAAAGGACCACATTTCAAATGCATTAAACAGCGCATGTAGTTATTTGTCTGTCAGCACAAGTAGCCTATGTCTGAAAGCATCTGACAGGGCAAGCTGCTTTAAACTATACATGTTAACTATATCTTACCAGTTATTTTGAAGCCCTTAATATAAAGCATGTCATGTTTAGGACAAATTGTATCATGTACTTTCCCTGCATCAGCTCATTCTGCGTACTCCGCTATTTTTCAGATGCGTTCATATCAATCTACTGTATATCGATATAAACGGTATTGCCTCATTCCATATCATTTATAAAAAATATATCGATATATTGTACAAACTCGATATACCGCCCCTAATTGTACCTCTCATTGGTTTCATACAGATTACATAATCAGATAATATTTGTTTTCTATTTTAATTGGTTCTTAAAAGTAGACTTTTCAAGCTTGCTGTAGACAGGTTTTCTCATATCTTTGTGGCAAGTATTTGCTGAGTTTTTGTGACGTGTTTCAGAAGGAAATTCATGGAGATTTTTTTTTAGACAAGCTTTTGGTGCTCTTTGGATACTGTATTATTCCATTAGGCCATGGAAGAGGAATCGCTATATTTGCTATGAATTTAATGAACATTTAGGCCAATGGTTGTTTTGATGTTATGACAGTTTACCGATAAATGGCCAAAATTACAATTCTGTTCTAGGTAGTGTCCAAAATAAATAAATAAATTAAATATCCTAAAAATTATATACTTTTAAAAGTGAATTTATGCATCGCTATGTTATTATTAAAAGTACAAAATAAACACATTAATTTTGAGATCTGCTGAATCTACATTTATTTTAACATAAATTATTAAAGTGGCAATGAGATTTTTCTTCCATATTTTGATGTACATGCATTTAAATGTAACAGATTATCAAAAAAGGAAAAAATGTAGGGCGAGTACTTGGTTCTATCAGTCAGTTGTTGATTAGATTTGAAAATGTGGGCGTTGAAGACGGAGGCAGATGAAAGCAAGTTTGCAAGGCCGGAGTTTAAACAGACTAAATGAGTCCTGCATATGTTACGAGGGAGAAGTCTTGTCATTTTCATCGGAAGATCCAGTTATGACATTTTGATTTTAAAAACATGCATTTAAAAATAGATGGGGTGAATTTTTATTTCATGCCAAAAAAGATTTACCTTGAACAATAGATGCTGGCGAATCATGAATATTATATTACATTTTTGATTAACAGTATGAAATGTATGTTGTTCTTTAAATGCAGTACGTACTTTAACCCAAGCAACTCATAATTGGTTGTTAGCTGGTTGCTTTTTTTCACACTGATATCCTTATGGTAAGTGAATATGTTCTTTTTTGTTGTAGGAAAAGCAGTGAAACTCAGTCTGCCAGCTGAGGAAGTGGCACTTTTCTTTGCTCAGATGCTGGATCATGAATACACAACAAAAGATGTCTTCCGCAATAACTTCTTCAGGGATTGGAGGAAGGTAAACCGTTCCTGCACTTGTAAGCCTAGCTCAGTCTTTAACCAGTAGCTTTTACAGTTTGGAAGGATGGGTGTCAGGTTACGCGAACGGAACAGTTATGAAGCTTGCAGCATCCCAGAAGGCCTCGGGGCGTATCATGCAGAATTAATTTCGTGCTGCTTAGTGCTCAATGCTCTTGAAAATACGATTTGTGTAAAGGCATTGATATGCTAATCCAGACAACTCGCTTCCCGCATACGAACAAATCCAATTTAACTGTTTTATTATAACACGGAAGCCCCTGCTCGCTTCACTGAGCACAGTCTCCACCCCGTCCCCAACTGTCAATCACAAGAATTCAAGGGATGAGACACCGACTCCAACTGTTATTATAGTGCTTTTAAAAAGTGTATGAGTGTTTTTGTCTCCACCTGTTTGTTACTCGCTGTTTTCTTCTGAGTGATCTGCAGTGTAGCGTATGCAGCAAAGCAAAAGGTTGTATAAAAATGTTAATTTCATGACCCAATGACATTTTGACCCATTTAGTGCTTATTAATGGAGACTAAACCTCTGGATACTATTGAGGGTTCAGTGGGTAATGAATTCCTTGTGTTTCAGTATACAGTTGTGCCCACATTCATTGACTGTACAGTGCAGACAGCAATTAGGAAAACAAGGTCAATGAAAAGTGTGCTGGGAGGAAGGAGGCGTGTTTATGTACTTCTTAGCATTTGGCAATTACTGCACATTAGAGACCTGCCAGAACTGGGCACCACAGGACATAATCAGAGAACAGAGAACTCTTATCTAGCTACAAAACTGTTCAAGATAAGTGCAATTACAGGTATAGGAGAATTTGTCTTTTAATTGTCTTATAGTGATGGCTCCAAACAGCGATATTGAAATTCTAGCTGATACTGATTACTTTATAGCAGGTAACCTAGAAATCTATAATACTAATAAAATGAATGTTTTTATGTCTTATAATACACTTAAAAACAGTATGGTAGTGAATTTAGGCATCACAACATTATATACAGCATGAAAAATAAATATTAAACTATGATTTTTATTTTTTGACCATCCATACAATGAAAGCCAATGGAGACCAAAACTGTTTGGAAACTCATAGGTTTGACGAGAGGAAAAAAAAAAAAAAAAACAGGAGTAAATGATCAAATTTCATTTTTGATGAACTGTCCCTTTATATTAATGTCCTCATTATAATAGAGGTGGGACCTTTGAGCTGTTGGTTTCATAGTACCTGAAAAATTCTTTAGAGAAGAGAGATTAGAGGACCTTCTTCACATAATCTACCACTTGTTTTAGCACTAGTTGATGGGAAAAGTCATTTTGGTTTTAAAATAGGCAATTAAATATCCATTATTGGTGATTATTTAACTTAATAAAAAGCATACAATAACCATTATGGTGCCAATATGTTGATCCCTAGTATCATACCAGTGTTGGTGAAATCTGTTTTGGAAGCTATCATTAAATTCTCTCATCTATTTTTGCGATTTTACTTTTTAAATAATCAGGCTTAAGTTTTCTACATGGCAGATGATTAAACAGCAGGACTGAAGGAGGGACCCATGCTATAGATCTGAATGTCATAGAGACTTTAGGTCAGTTAGCAACCACTCCAAACATGCTAGCATTAGCATAGCCACACACACACAAAAACACCTCAGTTGTGTCTAGTGTTGTCACGATACCAAAATGATGACTTCGATACCATACCAGACTAAATAAATATATATCATTTTTTATTTTATTTCTTTAAACCCTAAAAACTCACTTGGCCAGCATGTTCCTGCCCTGCTTTTTGACCATTTCCCCCCTCTTTATTTAAAAATAATAATAATAATAATAACAACAACAACAACTACATGCCAGTGTGAACATCTTTACAGAGATCTTTGCAATAATCAATATTATTAGCAATATTATCAGTCATGTTAACATTCACTAACCTTTCACTATTCTAAACAGGTTAGGATGACCAAAATCTTATTTCATGATAGTAATAATTAAAAAAAGTTAATGTAATTTTAATTACAATATAGATGTGTAATGTTTTTTTTTTTTTAAATAAGCAAAAATGTAAATTACAAACAATGACAAAAACAGTGCTTTATTTTTTTTAGCTACAGTGGGTCTATTTAATAGGAGCATTCAAGAAAGAAATTAATGTATTAAATAAACTGCATCGTCTTCACTCTATTAACTATAATTAACTATACACTGATTCTCAAGTTATTCAGTCAAGCATGGGGTGATTTTTCTATTTTCTTTTCTTGTTTGATTAACATTAAATCACACAGAATATTAGGTCCGGCCCTTTAAGAGCTGCACAGACCCAATACACTGTAACACATCCGATTTCTCACTCAACTCTGTATACGTTCACTAAAGACATATCTGACTGTTTACCTGAATACTCATCAGGACGTGCATTTTTACATATTTTTGACAATTCAAACCCAATATTCCACGAAACTGATTTTGCGATCGCATGCTGTCTGAGTGAAAGGCGTGTACTCGCACTTCAGAGTCCGGGAGTGCGAGCATGTCCCGCGTTGTGCTTTTATTTTCTCATGGATGCGTTTCTGTTGCTTTCTTTTGTCATGCGCTGCGTTATGCATTTCACTGTTCTGCTTCCAATGTTTAGTGAACAGTGAAAGCAGAGCTCTGCACACACGTCCTGACTCCTGCTGTCACACATCGACACAAATAAATAGCCTACTGCTCTTATCAGAGTGCTATCACAATTTCATATCGTACCGTTTTTAATAGCAGGGTATTGTGATACTTTTCTAGTACCAGTATATCGTGCAACACCAGTTGTGTCCTAATCATCCACTATATACTATGCACTATGTACTCTACTATCTAGTCCATCTATAAATCATAGGGTTATTTGTCATTCAACATCATAGTCTGATAGATTCCCAAATTTTAATTTATACAGTATATAAATATTATATTTGGCGTTACTGACTTATATATACATATATATATATATATATATATATATATATATATATATACATACATACATACATACATACATACATACACACATACACACATACACACATACACACATACACACATACACACATACACACACACACACACACACACACACACTCACCTAAAGGATTATTAGGAACACCATACAAATACTGTGTTTGACCCCCTTTCGCCTTCAGAACTGCCTTAATTCTACGTGGCATTGATTCAACAAGGTAATGAAAGCATTCTTTAGAAATGTTGGCCCATATTGATAGGATAGCATCTTGCAGTTGATGGAGATTTGTGGGATGCACATCCAGGACACGAAGCTCCCGTTCCACCACATCCCAAAGATGCTCTATTGGGTTGAGATCTGGTGACTATGGGGGCCATTTTAGTACAGTGAACTCATTGTCATGTTCAAGAAACCAATTTGAAATGATTCGAGTTTTGTGACATGGTGCATTATCCTGCTGGAAGTAGCCATCAGAGAATGGGTACATGGTGGTCATAAAGGGATGGACATGGTCAGAAACAATGTTCAGGTAGGCCGTGGCATTTAAACGATGCCCAATTGGCACTAAGGGGCCTAAAGTGTGCCAAGAAAACATCCCTCACACCATTACACCACCACCACCAGCCTGCACAGTGGTAACAAGGCATGATGGATCCATGTTCTCATTCTGTTTACGCCAAATTCTGACTCTACCATCTGAATGTCTCAACAGAAATCGAGACTCATCAGACCAGGCAACATTTTTCCAGTCTTCAACTGTCCAATTTTGGTGAGCTTGTGCAAATTGTAGCCTCTTTTTCCTATTTGTAGTGGAGATGAGTGGTACCCGGTGGGGTCTTCTGCTGTTGTAGCCCATCCGCCTCAAGGTTGTGCGTGTTGTGTCTTCACAAATGCTTTGCTGCATACCTTGGTTGTAACGAGTGGTTATTTCAGTCAAAGTTGCTCTTCTATCAGCTTGAATCAGTCGGCCCATTCTCCTCTGACCTCTAGCATCAACAAGGCATTTTCGCCCACAGGACTGCCACATACTGGATGTTTTTCCTTTTCACACATTCTTTGTAAACCCTAGAAATGGTTTTATGCGTGAAAATCCCAGTAACTGAGCAGATTGTGAAATACTCAGACTGGCCCGTCTGGCACCAACAACCATGCCACGCTCAAAATTGCTTAAATCACCTTTCTTTCCCATTCTGACATTCAGTTTGGAGTTCAGGAGATTGACCAGGACCACACCCCTAAATGCATTGAATCAACTGCCATGTGATGGGTTGATTAGATAATTGTATTAATGAGAAATTGAACAGGTGTTCCTAATAATCTTTTAGGTGTGTGTGTGTGTGTGTATATATATATATATATATATATATATATATATATATATATATATATATATATATATATAAATAAAATATAAATAAATAAATAAATAAATAAATAAATAAATATAAATAAATATAATATATATATAATATATATATATATATATATATATAAATATAATACACACACACACACACACACACACTATATTTTGGAGGCTGGCTGACAAGATGATTGTGGAAGATTTGGTTTCAAAGCGAAATGTAAAAGTGCCTATTTAAGTAGAGTTTGTCATTTGTACTGTTTTGTTGTTGTGTTCTTCATTAAGAATAATAGGCTAATGAGCCGACCATTCAAGCAATCCGCCCCCGAATTGGCGCTAATTCTAAACTGAAAGTAAAATGTGCATGGCTGCACTGTCATTCACGGTGCGTGTCCACTGGCGCGCTTTCAGTGCATTCTTATGGAAACTCAACTTGAAAACACTCGCTTTGCTCCGCTCCGTTATGAATGCATTTTACTTTTGTCTTAGAATTAGTCGGTGATACCGGTATTACCGGTGTTGTTACTCGTCGATTAATCTGTGAGAACATTTCCTCACAGTCACATCCCTAATCAGATGTTAAATATGGTCTGAACAATCTACAGAGAAATCTGGAGAAATATGGAATTTAATTTTGAAATGGAAAATGTGCCACAGTCCAAATTTCCTTTTGTTGCCACAGAAATGAAACTTTTCCTTTTAAATACAGTGACACATTTCTCAGTTGCTAGTTATTTGTGATCGCCATTTGGTACATTTGATTTATTCAACAATATAGAGTCATGGATCGTGCTGTGCTGTGCTCCTAACCAATGTAATTATTTTGTGAGTCTATGAGGTTTTAGACTGTCTGTTTGTGCACCCCTTTTTTGGGCCTCTTTCCTTTTCCCTCTCATTTTACTCTTTACCTTCACTGTGCTCTGGGCTCTGCTCCCTGGCTAATGGCCCAGGGGTGCCATTTATGGCCGAGCGTGTGTATGTGTGTGTGACAGAATGGGGAGATGGAGGGGGCAGGTCAGATGAAATTGCTTGTGTGAGGTCCCGTGGTGCAGGTTCTCTTCACCAGCCCCAGGAGGAGAGATTAGAGTGAATCAGTGTTAGTGTGACATTTAGCACCGCAAAAGTGCAAGAATAAATCATAAGCCGACAAAAGGCAAAACACGTATGTCAGTCCTCCGTGACCCCTCCATCCGATACTTACTTTTCTCTACTCTCATGTTTTGGTTGTCCTTATCGTCTATCTCTTTTCCTGTACCCCATGGGAAACTGTAATCATCACAGGTGAGGGGATCTCTGTCCTAGTGTTGTTTGGATGATCTGTAGTGCCTTCTGATGTAGAAAGTGCTATTATGTTATTGAATGTCATGAAACAGGCCATATCCTGAAGCAATATCAGTGCAGAGGATCAGAAGGCAGCCTTTTTTAGTCATTGAGATATATAAAACTGCTAAAAAAAAAAAAAACATCAGAAATGGCTCACTAAAAGGACTTTAACTTCAAAGTAGGGCTATTTCACATGATACACCAGTTAATTAGTGACATATTTCTAGCCTAGAAATCTAGACGCACTCTAGCGGCAGCAAATCTAATTGGCTTATGAGCTGGAAAAACCAAACTCTGGTCAGGCCAATCACATCGTGTATAGAGTCGGTGGGCGGGCTTAACATAATGACGGGAGAGTTGTGACGGTTCCGCGTGCTACTTGAAAACAAAGAAGCTGGCGAACAGCGGTCTTTCGAATCGGCTTTGGCCACGACTCTGGAAGACTTTTCTCTGAGAAAAGATCAAAGAACGGCAAAAAAGGAAGATGTGCTCGGTGTTTTGCCGACCGGATACGGTAAAAGTTTAATCTATCAACTAGCTCCGCTTCACCTTCGTTGCTGTGGTTGGTTGTAGCGCTATCCTATTGCGTGCAGAGAGACTCTGAAAGACAACCGTTTATCCCGCCCCTCGGATTGAGCCCTGCCAGTGGGGCGTTCCCAGACTCGACATCTCAAGTGATGTGGGTCTGGCTTGTCAGGCTAACATATTTCAGTATTTGCTCCCAAAAGTAGATAATTCAAAGACATTATTATAGAAGATGATTAAATAATTGAACACCCAAAATGAAGCTTTAGAAATCAATGTATTTTTTGCTTTATATATGTCATTGAACTTTCTCTCTGAGGTAGACTTGGGCGTGGTTAAACCGTGTTCTTGTATTTTTGACAAAGCAGCACAAGGCAACAAACACAATTTTGACTAGGTATAAGGTCAAGTAAGACATTTATTGCGAGCAACAGGAGAAATGTTCTAAAAAAAATAGAAACTATTCTGAAGGATCAATTTATCAAACAATGCGGTCTGATCATATATGCCTAGGCTGACTTTTTTCTATATGCGCCACAAAAGTACCAAGCATTTCCATTGAACTGAATCTTTTCCCTAGTCTAAAGAAAAATGTATGATATTCCTCTTTTAAAGTTGCAATTCATGACAGGACTGCCAATTGGAATCAACCTGAATGCAAGGCTAACTCAGAAACCTGCTGTAAACACTCAAAATCTTGATCCTTCTAAGCAAGTTCAAAGTCAAATTGAAGCTTTTCCCAACATTTAGAGGATGTTAACAAATATTTAAAAGTTTGAGGTCTGTAAGATTTTATTTATTAAAAAAAAAGTTTTTATGCTCACCAAGGCTGCATTTATTTGATCATTGCAGTAAAAACTGTAATATTGTGAAATATTACAATTTAAATGTTCTATTTTAATATATTTAAAATTTAAATTTATTCCCATGATAGCAAAGCTGAATATTCTGCTGCTGTTACTCCAGTCTTCAGTGTCACGTGATTCTTCAGAAATTATTCTGATTTGGTGCTCAAGAAACATTAAAATCATCAGCTGTGCTGCTTAAAGGTGCCAAAGAACGGAAAACTGTATTTACCTTGGCATAGTTGAATAATAAGAGTTCTGAACATGGAACTGACATACCATGAGCCTCAAACACTGTTTCCTTCTTCATATGCAAATCTTGTGTATGAGAAAGACCACTGAAAAACGGGCAAATCACAACATAACACCGACTGTGATGTAACAGTTGGGATCATTAATATTTACGCCCCCCAAATATGCATATACCAGCCCATGTTTTAGGCCAGGTAAGTATTAACGTGGACCTGCACAGCTGAATCATCAGCAGTTCTGCTGGTATTGTGACGATGAGGACAATATAGCCAAAAAGGCAGATCATGGATATAAATGTTATGTTCCAGGCTGTGCAGGGGATTTGAGCACTTTTCATACCCTTCCCACAGGCACAAAACGGGCATGGTTAATGTTTATAATCATCTATAACAGGATAGGCCACCGCACTAATTTAATTCAAAGTTGTTAGTTTACTCTGACTAGTGTCAATTTCATTAACTAAAATGACGAAAAATTTTCGTTGAAGACCTTTTTTTCCATGACTAAGACAAGATGAGATGACACAAACGTCCTTAAACGATAACTGTGACTGTATCATCATGCATCGTTGATGGGAAAAGACGAGACTAAAATGTAGTTTAAAAAACAAAAACGTTTTGTTCTGCTTAAAGTGTTATTCAGGTGGTCTATGTTCTGTCATGACTCATGAGCCACTTGTGCTGTTTGCGATTGTGTTTGCTGAATAACTGCACTTGTGTGAGTTGCTGAAATGAGCCTTGCTGTGAAACAGCCAATCAGAGCAGAGCTCAACATTATTATTCATGACCCTTCCAGATAAGGTAATAACAGTCCATTTCATTCTAGGGACAAATCCTAGAGTTGTAAATTGACATGCAAAACCATATCTGGAGTATTTTTGCCCTTACCTAACCCACATACCTTCTAGGTAGATATCAGAGAACAATTTAAAATATTGTATCAATGCATTCTATGGCACTATTCAATTCTTTTACCAAATATTTTTGTGAAACTGTGAATCCTTTTTTAATGTTTTTTTGACAAGTAGGAAGTTTAAAAGAAAATGACCTCATCTCAAGGGTAGAGATCCATAGAATCTGTCTCAGGGAAGAGATATTGACCTGAAGATGTACCGGTTGCTGTCATGACTAGTGAATTGTTTTTGGTCCTCAAAGATTCTACTCTGAGTGTGATGATTCAAAGCCTTTTATTACAAAACAATTTAGATGTTTCATTGATTCTCTCTCATCAGTTTCTTTTCAAATATTCTTTTTGTAGCAGTTTTTGCTGTTGTACAGAAAAAGGGAATGTTCTGCAGTCAAGTGCGTATGTTGCTAAAAAAACATCAGGATGCTTTTCTGATCTTCACACACATACGCTTACCCAAGGTCAGCTAAAGTTCATTCAGTTCAAGTCATTTGTGTTCGGTCTATCACCCTATGTGGATACAAAACAGCGCCCTCAGCTTCTTTCTTATAAGATGTCTGGTAGACGTATGAAGCGAACAGCAACTATCTTAAAGCCCTGCATGGATGGGACTAGTTTTCCCTGAGGAGTTAAGTTAAATTTCTGTTTCACAGCCTTTCATATTGATTTTAATCCTGTCCAAACTGTTTTTCTCACCCAACCTTGGGACAAATTTTGGTGCAAATTGTTTTCTGTTTTTTGTCTACCCTGGGGTCCTCAGGGAAACCAAATGCCATCTGGTTAGGAATGTCTGTGATTGCTATGTATTATTTTAGCACAACAATTCTCCTAATTTATACTGCAACTAAAACTGCATTTACAGTACATTGTTCAAGTGACCCAGTTCAGGTGTTTTTGTTTTTTTTGTTTGTTTGGTTTTTCTCCCCTCCAATGTGGCACAGATCAGATATGACCCACAAACGTGTAAGCAGGAAAAAAAAGCACATGGATTCCAATATTCTCAGATCGGTTTCAGGCCTCATTTATATGTGGAAATAAATCCGATATGAATCTATACTTGATTTATACTTCTGCGTCGGACCTGCACCGCAGTCTCTATGCGTCAATTTTCATTTATACTTCTGTGTCATTGTCCGCGGCGACGCGCAGTTAAACATGCAGAGGGAGCATGTGTATCCCTGAGGGAGGGGCTCTGGCAGACCAATCACAACGCTTTCAGTCCGTGTCCGCGTACATTTTTGGAGAGGTGCGCATCAGGGTACGTCGTAGTCTACGCATGCTACACACAGCCTACGACGTAGCTACGGCATACACTCGATACAGAAGTATAAATTGGGCTTTACTCTTTTCAGTGCTGCAATGGAGGACTAAGGATCAACCTGATGTTTTGCTGATCTTTAAAGATGGTACGGAAAGCAAAAAGCTTGCATTATCATTTAATCTGCATCCATTGAAAATTGCGCCGGTTTTACTTCCTTTTCGGTCTAAGCTTTTCCGGGTTAGTATGTCTACCTTGGGTTGTTTTGCCAAGTGTATAGTATAAATGCAGATTGGATATAGGTCACTTTTAAAAGATGTTAGCTAGTCATCAAAATAATTGGCTATAGTCAACAAATCAGAATTGGGCATCAAGACCTTCGGTGTAAATGTGGCCTAGAGTAAAATGTTTTAGTTTCACTGGCTGGTGAACCTTCAATATTGATCTTTTTTGTTAACTTTTTGATTAAAATAATAGTTGGTGGTTCAGTTATTGCTGACATCTCATCCGATTTAAATCAATGAGGAAAGTTACATCAATGAGAATGTATGCATGTATGTATGTATGAGTTTAAATGTTCATGTATGTATGTATGTATGTATGCATGATGCATGTGTATGTATGCATGTATGTATGCATGTATGCATGTATGTGCATGCATGTATGCATGCATGTATGCATGCATGCATGCATGCATGCATGCATGCATGTATGCATGCATGCAAATGCATGCAAACATCGGTATATCAATTTTGGTTAATTTCAGTGAGTTTCACACCATCTTCCACCTTGCAATAAAGTTGAACTAATGTAAAATATAAATATTAGATGAAACACTTAAACTTGACCAAAAACAAAAACAAAACTAATTGAAATAAATTAAAGTTATTTAGAAATATATAAAAAAGAATAAAAATGACAAAAGCACTTCATTTCTAAAATATAAACAAAAATTAAACTGAAAAAGAACAAACAAGCTAATTCATAATATTAATAACTATAAAAGTATATAAATCTGCATGTAAATGTGTATATAAATCTTTCTATAATCCAGACAATAAACAATCTTATTAAAAACTACAGGGATCCAGATCCAGATGGCTTGTTATCCTGACTTAATTTGGAAACTCTTCCTTTGATGGTTTTGGTGGTTTATGCATGTTCTTGTGCACAGGAGATGACTTTGGAGGAGAGACAGCTAATCATGGATCTGAACAAGTGTGATTTTGGGGAGCTCCATGCTATGCACAAACAAAAGGTGGAAGTCAGAAAGAACATGAGCAAAGAGGAGAAGTTGGTGGGTGTCCTCCATAACATCTAAATGTTTGAAATATAAATCAAAGTTACTTTCTTTGAATGGACTGCCTCATCCCTTATGCTAGGTGACCAATGTTCCTCTGAATTGATAAATGTTCTCCAGGTTAATAAAGAATTCAATCAAAAAATTGTTGACGAGTATGGGTTCTGTGTGTTGGACCACCATCGTGAGCGCATTGGGAACTTTAAGATAGAACCTCCAGGGCTTTTCCGAGGCAGAGGAGACCATCCTAAACAGGGAATGCTGAAGAAAAGGATTCGACCTGAAGATGTCATTATCAACTGCAGCAAGTGAGGCTTTCATGTTTTTCAAGGCGTATTATACTTCAGAAGTGGGATTGTTGCTGTAGCACTGTGGCATGAATGCGAGGCCTAAGAAAAGCGTGTTGCAGATATATTTTATAGAAAGTTGTGTGACATTGGGTAAAAGCTATTTTTTTATCAAGAGCTCTTTTAAAAGATGTCAAGTGATATTTATTTCTTCAATCAGTGTTTTGTTTTCAGAGCAAGTATAAGGTATGAATTTAACCTTACAGGGACTCTCGTATCCCAGAACCTCCTGCCGGTCACCACTGGAAGGAAGTCCGTCATGACAACACTGTAACGTGGCTAGCCAGCTGGACTGAGAACGTGCAAGGATCTTGTAAATATGTGATGCTCAATGCCAACTCCAAACTTAAGGTATCTGTTATAGTCTCCACTTCAGATTCAAAGCTTTAGCACTTACGTCTTTATTATTTTAATATATTTATTTAGCTATTTAACTATGCACGATTTTTCTGCATCAAAAGTTTGAGAATGGTAAGATTTTTTTTATGGTAAGAAGAGGCTCTTCTGCCCACCAGGGGTGCGTTTAAATGTAAAACGTACTTGGTGCCCTCTCCTGTCTCTCTCTGCCTTTACAGCCCTTTATTTCCAACTCATCTTCACATCCTTTTCACCTCAAGACTGTCTGTCTCTGTCACCTTGTTAATAATAGATGTGATTTGATGTTGCCTTTTTCTGGGCCAATCAAATAGAGCCAATGTGTATTCTCGCGTTCTGCCGAATCACGCTCACTTAGTTTCAGCTCAGCACCTCATCTTCACCCTCGTTCCACTCACTTCCTCTCGCTAATTAAATTAGGAAGAAAAGCGATCCTTTTCATCAGAACTTAATGACGGACACCTCTCAAGAAATCTGAATATCAAAACCGATTTACAACATAATTTCCTAGCCACCTTATTACTTTGCTTTTCTTTTTAACAGAGTCCATTAATCTGTCTGCTTTCTGTTGCTTTTTATGTACTGAATAATGCTCATAATGCTCATACTATGCTGTTGCTGTGACAAAGTAACTTTTTATTGCTACAAATTAAAGTGCTTGTAGCTGGAATCAGACAACCTGATTAAATGGGAGACGTGCTACAATGTTCCATTCATTCAACTGAAAACAGCATATAGAAAAAGATTGATTCTTGGGATTGACTTGAGAATGAGAATCAATTAAAATTAGAGATCAACCGATAGTGGATTTTACCGATACCAATAACTAGGTTGGACCACACTTGCCGATAACCGATTAATCAACCGATAGTTTTTCAATTGGATACTGGATAAAAATAAATAAACATAACACTAAGTAAAACAGTGCTGAACTTTTACAAGAAATTAAAAAAACAGTACTGAACCATGTAAATATGGATATATTCAAAAAGTTCTAACAGAACAAATTCTACAGAAAATTATTTAAAACATTAATGTTATAAATAAATGTTTCTTTAGCTATAACCTAGAAAAATGTATGTAAACATCATAGGTAACAGACTGCAAGTCCCATTTGTTAACAAGGATGTATTAGCTTATTTAGCTAGCTCACATGAGCTTTACGCAATATACATTTTACAGCATGTATTAATATTTGATCAATACAATTTTACCTTGATAATTCATGTTTGTTCATAGCGCATTAACTAAGGTTAATAGATAAAACTAACAATGAACAATACTTATTAATGTTACAAATGGAATATTATTGAAAATTGTTACCATTTCATATTAATCCAAACAGTCTGCTTTGTTAAAACATTTGGAAATTATCTAATCAAAATAACAAAATATGTATTGAAATCAAATTTCTGTCAGCTGCTTGACAATACAGTTTGCTGTTGAGTTACTGCTAATGTCCTCTCAGCCTCGACTACAAAGTGCATACATACTGCTGTTTTTTCCCTGCTAATGCAGCATCTAGTCAACAAATTGATGTTAATAATGTAAATAATGATTTGGAAAAATGGACGGAAGTGTTCTGTATTCATACCTTTTTGCTGTTGTGTTTTAAACGCGCATCTGATGTGTCAGCACTCTGTGCAGCGTGTCCTTTCTTTCCGTGCAGCGCGCGGCCTCACGTATCAGTGATAGTTGTTATTTGGCCTCTAGAGGCCGCTCTCATGCTATATAATAGTACGAGAGCTCTGAGAAGGGTCTGTTGCCGTGTAATGACAGCGCACCCTTCTCGGCCGCTCAAGCAACGGACGCAACCCGGAAAAACTATCGGTATGGATTTTTGCCGATAACCGATTGGTCCACCAATCAGATATCGGTGCCGATTAATCGGCAAAACCGATTAATCAGTCGAGCTCTAATTAAAATCAAGAAATCTTTTTACCCAGCCCTAAACTATATATAGTAATGTACTTGTAAAAGAAACATTTTTAGCTAATAATTCCTGGCAAGAAAATTGCATTTGTTTTGTGGAGTCTTTAAAGTCCCCCTGTAGTGAATAATTGTATCCCTTAAAAATCATCTTTGATCACCAAAATTACATATTTAAAAGTTTTTTCTGTGAAAAATTATAATAAAAAATATTAATGCCTTAAACTAAATGAAGCTAGGGTTTAAAGTTACATTCAAGCTATTTTATGTGGGGCCATGAATATGCAAATTAGCCCCACCTCCACTCACTCACACCAGCTTAGAGTTACTGTAGTAAGTGCTGCACAATGTTACTCTTTACAACATCCGACACATAACGGTAATTAATATGATTATCCTTTTGCTTGACTATATTATCAAACAACTAATAATGTGTTGCTAATGTTACACAAACCATGTTCCCGTTCAAAAGCCATCTCAGTCTGCTTTCCAAAAATCAACATCCGTAGAAACGCTTTGAACAACTTAGAACGTCAGGGTAGAAAATCATATATACATAATTTACCCGCTATGTTGCTAAAAGTACCCGATTTTTCCTATCAACAGAAAAATACACCAGGATAACCTGGCTTCTCTTGAGACTCCCCTGTTTCGCAGTATAGTAATGATGATATGCTAAAGGCTGCCCGCACGTTAATGTGATTGGTTAGAAGGTAGTTTGTGACGCAACACTGTGTCTACAACAGACGCAACCGTTGACGTGTCGCATCGTGACACAACGGCTAAAAGCTGTCTACACTGGACACAACAAAGCGCCCACTGCAAAGAATTTGTCCTTCGTGTCAGTACGTCATAAATAAAATGAGGCATCAGTTTACTGTCGGGATTTGAGGCGTCACGTCACGCTGCACCGTGCTGCATCCAGTGTAGACAACATCACTGATTATAATAGATTCTATTCTTTTGCTCACTTGCGTCCGGTGTAGAGACACTGTAAGAAACGCCCAGCAATGGTGTTGAGTTATGAATCTGCACATGGTTTGTCTAAAAGCATATTAAAAACACCACAGGCATACAAACAACATTACAAACTTTAAGATGATTTTATTAAAAGATTTTTCATCCCCTCAGATTTCAATCAGTTCCTTTAGAATAATATGGTACTTGAAGACAGAACACTCAAAACATGTCAGGCTGAGCTGCCCTTTGACATGTCATTTAGTTACTTGCTTTACTTTTTTTTGTCTCCCATAGGGTGAGAAGGATTGGGAAAAGTATGAGGTGGCTCGTAGACTAAAGTCATGTGTGGATGCCATCCGAACCCAGTACCAGGAGGACCTCAAGTCCAAACAGATGGGCACACGCCAGAGAGCCGTAGCCCTCTACTTTATTGACAAGGTCAGGCCATGCAAGCTGCACAGGCATCATTTGTGCACATTAGAGGGCTTTCAATCATGACCGCTTTATTTTGGAAAAGACCAAAGGGTTCGAGTGTACCAGTAATCACTTCACGTCAATTAAGCTGTTGAGAATAAATACAGCAGAGAGTGAGGAGATATCACAGAAGACATTTACTATTTCTGCAGGTGTTCACTTTGAAGAGGTCATATCATACATTTTGTAATACATTTTCCCTCTGCCCTTATGAAAAATAACCATGGTTTTATTATAGTAAAAGTGTAGTAACCATGTTTTTTTGGCTAATTGATTACCATTTACACTACCGGTCAAAAGAATGGTAAGATTTTTTTAAATGTTTTTAAAGAAGTCTCTTCTGCTCACCAAGGCTGCATTTATTTGATTCACAATACAGCAAAAACAGTATTATTGTGAATTATTTTACAATTTAAAGTAACTTTTTTCTATTTGAATAAAAATGAAATTTATTTCTGTGATTCAAAGCTGAATTTTGAGCATCATTACTCCAGTCTTCAGAGTCACATGATCCTTCAGAAATCATTCTAATATGCTGATTTGCTGCTCAAGAAACATTTATTATTATTATCAATGTTGAAAACAGTTGTGTACAGTGTTTTTTTTTTCAGGATTATTTAATGAATAGAAGGTTCAAAAGAACAGCATTTATCTGAAATATAAAGCTTTTGCAACATTATAAATGTCTATACTGTCACTTGATCAATTTAATGCATTCTTGCTGAATAAATGTATTAATATCTTTAAGTTCTTTCCCCAAAAAAAAAAATTCTGACCCAAAACTTTTGAATGGCATAGGACAATGTTACAAAAGCTTTCTATTTCAGATAAATGCTGTTTTTTTTAACTTTCTATCTATCGAAGAATCCTAAAAAAAATTTGTTACACAACTGTTTTCAACATTGATAATAATCATAAATGTTGAAATCTTGAGCAGCAAATCATCATATTAGAATGATTTCTGAAGGATCATGTGACACTGAACACTAGGATAGTGATGCTCAAAATTGAGCGTTGCCATCACAGGAATAAATTACATTTTAAAATGTATTCAAATAGAAAACAGTTATTTTACATTTTAATAATATTTCACAATATTACAGCTTTTTTTTTTATAACATAAATGCAGCCTTGGTGAGCAGAAGAGACTTCTTTAAAAACATTAAAAAATCTTACCGGTCTAAAACTTTTGACCGGTAGTGTATATAACCACAGTTTTACCAAAAATTCCATGGTTAATCTATGGTTAGAGTAGCAAAACCATGGTTAATTTGTGGTTACCATGGTTTAAATGCTATAACCATGTTTTTTTGGGGTTTTATTTGTAGTAAAACCATGGTTTATTTTCATAAGGGTGTGGTCAACCAATCATGTTGTTTGAGGGCTTTTGAACTGTGCATCTTGCATCTTAGTTTCAAAATATGGTTGTTCTGGACTGAAGTTTCAAGTTCTGAAAGTTACAGTATATTTTCATAGTATAATATAATTTTTCATTTTAAAAGATCAAAGTTCACTTCCTCTTTTTATGGTCATTTAAAGTTCTGTTATTAAGCTAAACATTAATATCATTAATAATAATAATCAATATGTTGATTGATGAATATATCATATACGAAGAGATTCTCTACCCATTTATCATAATTGTGACTTGCAATTATTTCTCTCACTATTGACTTTATTTCTCATAACAGATTTTTCAGTTGTGACTTCCTCTGACAGTTGCAACTATTTCTCATAATAGCAAATGTCACAAATGTGACTTTCTCATAATTGCAACTTTTTCATAATTGCAAACTACTCGTAATACCAAATTTGTCAATTGGGACTTTTTCAAAATGTGCAACTATTTTTCATAATTGTGACTTGTCACAGTGAAATTATATTGCACAATATGACTATTCAAATGCAACTTTTTATCTCAGAATTGCAAGCATTTCTTGTCAATTTAAGTATCTCGTAATAGTTTTTTTAGATCTTACAGTGTGACAGATCATATATGAATCATATATATTTTCCCCAAAAAAATAGAAATATCTTTTGAACAGTAAGCATCTTTTCCACAGTTTCTAAAAATGTGTGCACACACACACAGAGCCCAGTTCTGTGTTGGAGATACAGGATCAAAGGTTACATCCAGTATCAAAGGTTTTATGATTCAGTTCTTATTACACTCAACAATACCATACTGCAATTTTCAGTCCACTCTCATGTCCAAACATGTTCACAAGCAGCTAAGCATTCACTCTAAGCTGTTCTGGAGATCCAGTGTCATGTCTGTATGAAGCAGGTGTATATTTGTGTTAAACTCTTCAGCTGGCTCTGAGAGCAGGTAATGAAAAGGAAGAGGGTGAGACGGCAGACACCGTGGGTTGTTGCTCACTACGCGTGGAGCACATCACTTTACACAACACACTGGATGGGCAAAAGTGTGTGGTAGAGTTCGACTTCCTGGGTAAAGATTGCATTCGTTACTACAACAAGGTTCCTGTGGTCAAAAGGGTAAGAACATTTTAACATTTACATTTTTACATTTCTGTTTGTGGTGTGCATAAACTTCTCATAATATTTAAGATTAAAGTTTGATCATCTTCCATTGACTTTTTAAAATCTTTTTGTTGCCTTTATTTGCATACTGAATTGTGCCTGGTCTGTTCTTTCTTGCGTGTATTAACACTGAAACACAAGCTTACCTAAAACACTTCCTACTGGAAATGCAAATCTAGTGCAAAGTGAATTCATCACATTTATCAATTACCTCCTCATGTATGATAATTTAAGTCATAACAGGTGGGTTATTGTTATTTTAGCACAGCTCATAGCTGTAGAAAGTACTGTTTCTCTGCTGTTTGCTAGCTTGCAGGTCAGGCTAGAGGGGCAGTGAGAGATCTTGTTTGCTTGCATAGGTTTCATAATGTAAATGAGAACATTTGAAAGAAGCTCATCAAGTGAAAATTAATTAGTTTCTGAATATCTTGCAAGTGTATTTGGCATCAGGCAGACTTTGCGGAAATGTCATATATAATTGCAGGTATTATGTGAACCCCACTTTCTCATCAGCGCATTACGACATAATGAATAACAATTAAAGCCTCTGGAATCTCGTACCACATGGTCTTGAGCTGCAATATGCTGCTATTCATTTTCCTTTTTTTATAGAATAACAAATTTGTTTGAATAACAAACATTTTGCATGTATGTATCTATGTCCAGAAGTCTGAGTTTGCATTAAATATCTGGGATTCAACACCTAATTTTAAAAATAAGTTACATTAATACAGACACATTTCAAAACTGCGTTTTCCAAAAGTTTCTCATTTACACTGAAAGTCAGAAAAACACTCAATTCACCTTACTGCGCATGCGTAAAACCTCAAAAGCACACTGATATGATACAGATGGAAGATACATAATCAAGTACTTTTTGTTATTATTCTGGTGTGATCATTTCATTTAACAAAATATCTCACCATTCACTGATGCGTCCAGGTTGCACTCAGTCACCATTATTGTGTTTGATCTAAAACGCAATTCCCCTCATGTTTTGCCACAGAACATAAATTGCAAGTAAACTTCATCTTTGCATGATTGTGATATGAATAGTGTATGAAGTAACATATCTTTACAACTGTGTGAAAGTGAATAGCACATAACATGCACAATACTGGTATAAACATGGCTCATTTCCACCAAGTGGTACGGTTCAGTACGGTATGCAATTTTTGCCGTTTCCATTGTAAGAAGTTGTGAATGGTACCCTAATACCGATCTGTACTACTTTTTTGGCACCCTTCCATTGGGGGTACCTAGCATAGTAGTCCAATACTAAAGGGTGGAGCTAGAATCACTGCAGAACATTGATCGGTTGACAGAGAATGACGTTGATCGCTACACCACGCCTATCATAAGCGTACTGTGGGGAGATTGTTTTCAAAAAGCTTTTGTAGGACAAAAACAGTCTCGGTGTGGACAGAAGTCCAACATGGAGAGAAAAAGATATTAGTGTAATGTATTGGTGTGGACAAGGCCTATAATGAAAAGAATCTGATAAAAACCAAGAAATATTTAAAATAATATTCTGAATCTTCACTAATCAACTAAGCAAATTTGTGACCGTAAGCATGTGACTCCTTTGTGCTATAGATGGTCAGATGTAATTTCCAAGATGCTCTTCGGATCATCTTAAATCATGCTGTAGAAAATGATCATCTGGTTTTACACAAACTTGTATAGCTATAGTTCACACATCTGCTGTCATTATTGAAAAAGGGTGGAAAAAAACAAATACAGAGACATTCTGAAATTCACATTAGTTTCCAAATTCCACTTTTCACTCTGTTATGCCGATAATATAATTTGTAATGAAAAATGTTGAGCTATATTAGAAGAATGCAAAAAGAAATTCCTCTAGTGGTCTGTGAGCTTTGGACCCGCATTATCTGGCCATATTATGGTGAGTGTTGAATATGTGATCATGTTCAGTGTTGATCTCCCCTCTGTGTGCTTATTAAACAGGAAGGTCAGCATATGAATCAATCATTACTAACATTTGACCGTGTTAAATTGGGGGAAAATATTCCAGAAATATAAATTCTGTCATTGCTTGGCAAGCAGTCTGTTTACTTTCTTCTTCATGCATTTGGCTCAAGGATAAATTGTTATTCAAATGAGACTGATTTAAAAGCACCACATCTGCTACCATTAATTAGTTCCATGCATATTTTAGCTGGTTTATTTAGTAGGAGTGGAGGAAAACAGGACTTCTGCGAAATGTCAAATATAATTGAGAGTGTCTCTACCTCTCTCTCTCTTTCCTTTCTCTTTTTTTTTTCCCTCAACCTCTGTTCTGTGCATATGATAAGCAAACTAACATGTGTTTTCTGTCTTAGGTTTTCAGAAACCTCAAGCTTTTCATGGAAAACAAGCAAGGAGGAGACGACCTCTTTGATCGACTCAATGTGAGTGTAATGTTCTGAAACAGCGACAGACAGTCATAGATTTTTTTATTCAGAGGGATACGGTTCTCAAGAGGCTTGCATCATACGAGCTCACACTAAAGGATGGTAGTTTTTCTTTTCAGCTCGTTTTTCTTTTAAATATTTCAGTCTTAATTTTTGTAGCCGAAGGATTCTGCCTGTGCTGAAGGACAGAGAGAAAATTGGAAAAACTTTTTGTGTGTGAGAGATGCAGTGACAGAGAGAGAGAAATGTGCCCCCTCGATGAGGTCAGGTTGGTAATGGTGGGCCATAGTGGAGGAGGGGTTGGGGGGGGAGTTAATCTGTACTTTTGGGCTCTTCCGATTGATATGGCGAAAGGCTGAGCAAAGGGGTGAATGAGGGAGGATGCGGCAGAGACTCTAATACTGGCCCTCTTCCACAAAGTGCTGCAAATCTTATTACATGCTGCTGTGCTTTTAAGCTCATGTGTGTAAGTATATATGCTGCTCAGAAAAAAATAAATGTCTTGAACTTGGCTGAACCCGCACCAGAAAAGACATTTTATAATGCATAAAATCAGACAAATTTTAACAGTTAATTTTAATGAAGGGAGGTTGCATAGGACAGTCATTTTAAGATTTTTTGTTTTCCCCTTGTCTCTCACCATTTATATACATACAGTGGCAAAAAGGCCAAAAATATCAATTAAAAAAAAGGCAATAATCCACTGATCTATATAAAAGACTGGATTGTTCATTGTGTTCTAAACTGCCATCAGTGTTCGAGCGGCCATCTTACTATTCCCTACTGACAGGGCATAATTTAGACTGGGTAAACCCAGCTCGATCTGCCAGCGATTTGATTTTGCCCTGCAGCTCAGGCTGGAAACTTGTACATATTTCTATCCTGCTTCTGTTAAAATTTTGCGGGGACCAATCACAAACTGGCTTATCCACCTGGTGCGCTATTGGTGGGTTTAACACAATGACGGATAGAGAAACGATGGATCGTTGGTCTGAGTGGTTGAAGGACTGTCCAGTTAGTACAGAGTCATATGAACCATGCCCGTTGATCACACCTCTTGTGCAGTAAAAATACAGAGCAGACTCCCCAGACCAATGTTCAATCTTAAAAGATTGACTTGCAGCCAAAACATGAATCTAAAATCACAGAATTTGCAGCATCTCAGTCTCACAGGATTAGTTTTACGATATATGTATGTAAATTAAGTTACTTTAGTTACAACACAGTAATGTTTATGGTCTTTTCAGAGGATAAATCATATATTGAAATTGTTGATGTGGGTGTGACACATAAAATATATTTCTTTTATGGAGGAAATATTAAACATTAACATAATCTGTGTTTAGCTGCAGAATTTGATTTCAAATAGCTTATACAATAAATATTAATACAAGCCTCTGTTACTATAGTGCACTATATTGTATTAAAATTCAATCATCTCAGAAATAAAGCAGTCAGCGTTTATTTGTCTGAATAAGTTATGATGCGTGTATTTTATTTCCTGATTGAGCAAGATCTATTTCAGACTCTTAAAGACAACGCAAATGTATAGCGTTGGCGGTTTCCATATGAATAAAGTGTTATGTATGCCATGTTGTTGAATTAATTATTAATTTAACCATCGTTTAAATCATGAACCACTTTGAAATGCGTGCTGTTAATGAAATCATTGTCGAAACATTTTCAGTTAGCTACTGTATGAATAAAACAATACTACAACATAAATACATAAACACAACAGTACAAGGAAGTTTCAGGTTACAAGGCATAAGTCTTTATTCTGATTTCAGAATGCACACTTTGACATTTGTAATAAATATGCTGAAGTGTCTCATCCGTCAGCTAATCTGATGTTTACTACTGTAACATGAACGCAACTTTTTAATAAGCAGGGGAAATTCCCGACTTTAAACGAATAACCATTTACATGCTTAGGACGTTTGTGTTGTAAGAATGTATAGGGAGACTTATGATATAAAATGGTGTCCTTAGGCAATCCTATAATTTCCTATTAATTCAATAATTCTAGTGAATACCAATATGGCCGCACGGTGGCTTAATTTTTTTTTTTATGATGTTATGAGCAATCCAGTTCTCTATAGATCAGTGCAATTACACCAAAGGGCTTTTCACACTCGTCTTTCTAAAAAAACGATTTTAACTCTGGGTAAAGGAACGTTTCGCACTTATAATTTAGAAGCAGGGTTAAGGCCGTTACATACTCCGCAAGAACAGAGAAAAAAGTTCTAGCTCCCAGGGCTGCGAGAACAAAATTATGTAATTTTGCTCTCGCAGCCCTGGTTTTGGAGTTCTAGCAGCTTGTTCTCGACACATCATCTGAGCAGAACTTTTTTCTTGTGTGTGTCGGAGAACTATTATGTGATTGGTCAGAAATTTTAAGTGGGCGGGGTTAATGCGGAGAAACGGACATGTCTGGCACCTGGTTTTCTCATGGAATGTCCTGGCCAGAACGAACTGTGTTGTTGTTCTTGCCACCTCGAGAAAACGAAAAAATGTCTTTGTTCTTGTGGAGTATCTACCAAGCTTTAGCACCACTTTTTACCTGGGGTTATGAAACCCTGCTCTCACCACTTTTGCAGTGTTAACCCCGCATTTCTGTGGCAAACTTGTACAGTGTGAAACGATACAGTGTTAGGATGTTATGGCTAGACACTTAGCAACAGACAACCAATCGCATACATATTTGCTAGCTTTGTCACAGAAACACTGCGCGTTATATATAAACAGTAAATTCGGTGTTTGAGAGGAAATATGTCAAATGCTGACAGAAAACGCAGTGATTTGAATGAAGAAGAGACCATTTAATTCTTACCTTTATAGTCCGAAGTATCCATTCAGTACTGACCAGCATGTTCAATGTGTATCAAGCGTCTTGCCATGCGCTGGTGAACAGTGCTGAACTGACCAGCATGTTCAACATGTATCAAGCGTCTTGCCATGCGCGTGTGCTGAGCATTAGCTGTGGTTGACATGCTAGGACACAGCTGGTGTCATTAGCATTTAGTATCTTTAAAGATGTCACATCTAGCTTCATTTAGAATGCAGATGCGTGTGACCGTACTTGTATCGCCTTCCCCTGGATTGCACCAAACCACAGTTTCTGAAGTGAATGTTTTCAGTACTTTCAGTTTTAAAAGAAAAGTAAGGATTTTTCAATTTAGACGTTTGAGTCTGATGTAAGTTTTGGTCGTGTAGGTCGTCTACGAGTGCTTTTTAAGATGCTCATCTTGAAGATGTAGCACCAAATTTAATGGATGTTTTCTTTATGTCTGGAACATAAAGCCCATACTCCTGCACTCATAAATCCATTAAAGTTGGTACTAATGTCTGATGTCTTTGCTCTAGCTTGCTCTATTGAGAACTGCTCTTTTGTGTGTGTGTGTGTGTGTGTGTGTGTGTGTGTGTGTGTGTGTGTGTGTGTGTGTGTGTGTGTGTTGTATTTATTTCTAGACAATTAAGGCAACGGCGCCATCTAGGGGTTTGCAGTGAAGGTGGATAATAAAATATGGTCATTTCTCTGTGTGAATACTACATTTATTATCTTGTTTTTGTCTTCACAGACTCAAGTGCTGAATAAACACCTGAGTTCCCTCATGCCAGGATTGACTGCAAAGGTTTTTAGGACATACAACGCCTCTATAACCCTGCAGCAACAGCTGAAAGAACTCAGCAACAGTGAGTGCCTTGTTTTTCTGCTTCTCTTTCTCTCTCCACATTTCTTCTAGCATTCTATCAGTCAAACTTCAAGTGAATCTTCAACATCAAGACAACTAGTACAACTTCCAGATGTTCAGCCATGCCGTCAGTATAGATGTGCATTGGAACATTTGCTAAAAACGCTCGAATATGATGCCAATATGGACTGTTGTCAAAAACAAAACATACATTTTGACAACCGTGAGTCCACAGGAACATATGGATATTGTTAGTATGACAGTGTGTCTAAACTCAAGCGAGTGACGTTATAGTTAACAAAGTTTCTACTGTGAGAGCGCGCAACGTGACTGGCCGCGGTTTCATGTCCGTGTTTGAGTATGTAGTTCATTGCAAGTTCACTCATCCTTCAGGCTATTATATTCATTTATATTATACGTTAATTATTGTACAGTTTTTTTTTTTTTTTTTTTAATTGCATTTCTGTTTTTCTTAATTTTTTATTACATACATACACACATATACACACACACACCACTGTCAAAAAAATCTCCATATTTTATGCATTTAGGTTATTGTCTGGCTGAACGACCTGTTGCTCTTTGTTTGTCGTGGTCATAAATTGCTACAGCAAAAACTCTTTATTAACATGGAAGAGATCACTGGATGACGTTATAGTTTGTTGTGCCTGCTAGCAGTGTAAATTGGGTTCTCATTATTAGTTACTGTATTGTGTTTTTGCACTAATGATACTGTTGTATGTTTGGTTGTGGGTAGTGTAATATCTGAGTATCTCTAAAGTGAGTGCTGCAGTCTGTGCATGCGTATGTGTGTGTGTGAGGTGTCGGATCGCCGCTGAGAGGAAATCTGTTTTTTACATCCGCTACAAGCTCTAATTAAATCAGCTCAGTGTGTGGTAGGGTCTCGCCCATCAGGTGCCATGTGCTGTGTGTGTAAGTGGTCGGCATGTTGGCTTGTAATTTACAAAGATAAGCTTGTTTAAGGTCCGAGAATTATTATTATTCTAGCCATTTTAACCATTTTCAGCTCTATATTCTCTTCGTTACAAGCATTACAATACTTAATTTTCGATTTTTAATTATAATGAACCTCAAAAAATGCATTTTACAAATGTCTGATTATTTCATCCTGAAGAAAAAAAAAAAAAAAATTACGAAGAGAATGAAGCCTCATTTTATAACTATTAAGAATTAATTTATCATTATAATTATTCTTTTTATTTTTACTATAATGTAAAAATCGCATTCTTATTTAATGAGGAAAAAAACATTGAAATTGAAGTAGTAATGCTTTATGTACTACCTTATGATACATTTTGAAATCATTATTCAAATCAGGGTTATTATCATTAACTAAAACTATTAACAATATTTCTATTAACTGAAATACATTTGAAAGAAAATTAAATATAAAAACTAACATCAAATTAAATGAAAATTTGAAATGTTGCCTTAATAAAGTAAAACAAGTTCAAGCACTAAAATTATTAACTGGAAATTAATAAACTGAAATAGAAATAAATTATACCTAAATGGCAAAAAAACAAAAAAAAAAAAAAACCTAATAAAATGACAAAAGCACATAACAAAATTAATAAACATTAATTATAATTATTGTAACAATATAATAAAACTAAAATAACAGATTCGAATAGGATGATTCTCATTACAGTAATAAAAATAACCATTTTATTTATACAGAATAATTTAAATAATAGTTTTTGGGAGGGTGAAATATACCTTTTTATTATTTTTCTTTTTTATCATTTCTTAATAGTAATGAACTTTCTAATCAGTAACTTATGAATATTTTTTTGTTCAAAGGGATGTGACGATTGCTGTGAAGAGGGAATCTAACAGCTCCCAGTTTCCACATTTAAATGTATCTGTGACTGTCACTCAGCAGATCTCACTGTCTTTCTCGTTCTGAATGTGTGTGTTAATGTGTCATTCTTACTACTAGTGAAGGATAATGTGGCGGAGAAGTTGCTCTCGTACAACAGGGCAAACCGTGCGGTTGCAATTCTATGTAACCATCAGCGGGCGCCGCCAAAGACCTTCGAACAATCCATGGCTAACCTGCAAGCAAAGGTACTGGAGATGAGACTGATTAGTTAAAAAAAAAAAAAAAAAAAAACTTTAAATAACATGAAAGAAATGTTTAAATATGATGCGGTTTTATTTAGTTTTGTTTTTTCTCTCTTCTCTTTCTCATTTTAAGATTGACAGCAGGAAGGAGCAGCTGGACTTGGCTAAAAAAGAGCTAAAGCAGGCCAAGAAAGAAGCCAAAGGGAGCTCAGACAGCAAGCTGCTCATGTCAGTATCTCATTCCAGGCCTCTGAAAAGCTGCGTTTATTTGCTCTTCCAGCCACACACACACACACACACATACACACACACATATATATATAATATAATATAATATATATATGTATGTATGTATGTGTATATGTGTATGTGTGTGTATAATATATGATTTTGATATACACATGTAAAAAGCATACTATGTTTGTGTTCAGTGTGGTGGAGAAGAAGAAGAAAGCTGTGCAGAGGTGTGAGGAGCAGCTACTGAAGATGGAGGTTCAGGCTACAGACAGAGAGGAGAACAAACAGATCGCCCTGGGCACCTCCAAACTCAACTACCTGGATCCACGCATCACCGTGGCCTGGTGATGATGTTACACTCAAACACCACAACTTTCCACACAGTCTCTAATTTTAATATCAGAATTATTTCAGCCTTTATTTACTCTGTTTTCTGCTTCTAGGTGTAAGAACACGGAGGTGCCTCTGGATAAAATTTACAACAAATCCCTAAGGGATAAGTTTGCCTGGGCTGTCGACATGACTGAACATGACTTTTTGTTCTGAGTGTAATTTTGTTAATTTTCCAGTTCAACCCAATGTTTTATACAAACATATATTTTAATCAAACTGTTTGAAACTGAATTGGGCAGCCATGTTCTTTGGTGATATTGTTGGCACTTTTATATTGTTTTATCAAACTCGGGTGTTCTGAATTATTTTAAGAAAGTTCAATAAATGTTCATTCTTTGTAGGGAAACCTTTTAAGCTTTTATGTAAATGACCACAAACTCTTTTTGGGAGACAAATTTCACCAAGAAATATTCACCTCAAAAAACCTGAAAGGTTTTTTTTTTGCAGTTTGACATTATTCTCCTTAATGTGAAAAATAATATAAAAATACATAATGAAAGTTTTATTAGATGCTCTTATTATATTATTATTAAAAACACCATACATTTAAATTCTGACACATTCTGCCATGATGTATGGATACTTTTTTGTATTTCTAATTTAATGTAAACTATTATTGAATTACTTTTCTTATCTTGTGACAATGCCAGACATTTTTCAAAAATGCCAGACATTTTTTTTTTTTTTTTTTTTTGAGGCTGACCTGTTTAGATCCAGTGTAATTTGCCAATATCACTGTAACTTTCACTATAAAGCTTAAGTGAAGCAAGAAGCAAATCAGGGTTTCTGCAGGTTTTACGAAGGTCAATTTAAGACCAATTAAAAGAACATTGAAAGGGAGCATAACACGTCAAAATGCTCTCTAAATGTAAATGTCTAAGCACACATTGAGTTATATTAGTGACACTTCAAAGTTTGAAAATACAATTTCCAACAGATCTCCATGACTTAATTTTACAAAAAAATAGCTTAAAGTTTGAGATAAGAAATCATGTGAAAGTGATTTTATGATTTAAAACAAACAAACCAAAAATCTGCCAATGGGTTCATAATCAACTTCATTAAAATGTATTGAGCGATTTAGTCCAAATTTTCTAAAGGGACTCGATTGCTTTATATGATGAAGGAAAGTCTTACGGGTTTGGAACGACATGGGTGAGTAAATTAGGACAGAATTTTCATTTTTGCGTGAACCCTTTAAATGTACTGATCTACTTTTGATTTATTCATCCAAAATTTGACAAATTCTGTGTCAAATTCTGTGTCATTCTGCATTATACAGTAAATTCCATTTTTATGAATGGATTCTGCAATTCCGTCCACATTTTCTGAGTCGCAGAAATCATAGGGCCCTAATTTAATGCCATGATATTGAATTTAAGACTTTCTGATCATTTAAGACCTTAAATTGTGGAAGGTCAAATTAAGACTTTAAGACCTACGGAAACCCTGATGTTCCACATCATGCTGTATACCTTTGATAATGGTATGTGACTTGACTTTATAATTTTTACAGTGTTATGGCATTAATCATTGACTTACCCATCTCACATATTGACTAATTATAACAAAGTAATTTACATTTCCAAGAATTCACCCTTGTTAGTTTTAGCACGAGTGTATTTGAGGCGTACGCATGTCAACATGTTTCTTTGACATTTAACTTCTTTGTTAAATGTCAGTTTCTTTCTTGTTAAGTTTCTTTGACCACTGCCAGTAAATAAATAGAGGTAAAATAGTGAATGGTTTAACTAAGCTACCGATACAGGGAGAAGAGGACACAGGATTTAAGAAACAACTTTAATTCAACAACAAATTTATTTGAACAGGAATGGTGTTAGGTTGGCACTTGGGCTAGTGCGGTTATTACAGTAACGCAGGGTTCGATTCTACAGTTGGATGTCATGTTTAAAAAGTTCTTTGCAGTCTATTACAGCAAAAAAGGAAAAACGGGTAGCATACAGTCACAGCATTAAGACTGACTTTAATGCCTGCTATATATTTTAAAAAAAGCATCACAAACCAAAATGTGTTAGTCACCATAGAGAAATTTGCTGCTCCTGAATAGCGTATATAGTATCTTCTCAGCATCCTGTGAAAGATAAGTGCATTTTACTACAGTATGTCAAGAATGAATTGCCATTTAGAATCAAACATTCACAAACAAAACTAAAGTACTTCTAAGCAATAGAAATAAAATACCTCTACTAGGAGGCTTCTCCTCCCTCTTTGACCTTGTTCTCCCCTTCAATCTCTTCGACTCCTGCCTGAGTCATCAGGTCTGCTATGTTCTTCTCTAGATCATCGATGCGGGTGCTCATTTCATCAAGTGAATCATGTTAAGGAAGATGGGACAGGTAATATTTAAGCCCACATAATAAGTGGAGTGCACTAAATGAATATTTGTGCTTTTGCTTAACATTTTAATGGTTAAAGCATCTGGATTAATCTCTCCCTGTTTGACTTGCCTCTCATATTTGAACTCTAGATACTGAACCCTGAATTTAACTGGATAACAGAACTCATACTGATGCTGGTACAAGGCCAGAATAAATCTCATGGTATAGACCTTTTTCAGAGCAGTGCCATGACACATGAAATTGAGGCTGTGAGGGCTGTGGCATCTGCTGTAAAAAAGATGTATAAAGCTCCAAGATGAGTTATGATTTTCCACAGAACATGTCTGGAGTCTATGGAAATTTTAGGGAAAAGATGAATTTGCAGTGTTTTGTTAGCAAAAAATTCAAAAACAGTAGAACCTATGTAGTAGTTCTATGCCT
Organism: Paracanthobrama guichenoti; assembly: GCA_018749465.1. NCBI lineage: Eukaryota > Metazoa > Chordata > Actinopteri > Cypriniformes > Gobionidae > Paracanthobrama > Paracanthobrama guichenoti. The sequence goes on along the minus strand of CM031960.1, from coordinate 13,789,010 downwards.
ATCTCCAGCAGCCTCACTTTCATTTTCGGTAAAAATCAAAGATGGCACTGCTGTGAATAAGGTCTATTGCAGTCCATACAAATTGAAAGATTCTTTTTTATGGAAGTCAGTTTCTACCAAAAGGGCTTCCAAAGGGGAATCATGCTTTGGTAAATCTTCATTGAGATATTAAAAGTCATAATTATGGCTTAGTACGTGATATTTAGGAGATGAAAAGTTGTCGAAATTATGACAAGTCATTAACAGAGTAAAAATTATGCGGCAGAAATGGGCTTCCATCCTACTTAGATAATATAAAGCATCTGCTAAATATGAAGTAACCACGTTTAAACGGCTTACAATGATCTTAAAATTTGAGGTATATCTGACTGGTGCATCACTGGAGAAAAAAACTATAGCTCTATAACAAACACAAGAAAGGATATTTCTCCCGATGATCTGGTCTGACATTGTCTGGAATTTATCCTGCATCTGCTGCAGCAATGTCTGCACCTGTCAGAGAGAAACATGCAGTTAATCTAACGTGTATGGATGCATACAGACATGTAATACGTTAAAATAAAACATTATAACAAATAAATCTGCTTGTTTAAATTACAACAATAATATTCTCAGGAAAAAAATAATAATAATAATTTAAAACCGTAAACGAAGCTTATATCGCATCAAAATAATCCAAATAAAACAAATAAACATGGCCTAGCATTAGCCTAGCTTAGCAAACCACACAAATGTCGTTTATTTTCAAACCTACCACAGCTGTGAGATCCTGCACCGATTTCGGGTCTGTCTCTGCCATATTTTTTTTTTAATAAATAGATTTGTAGAACTGCAAAAGATGTTTATTCTTTTAAAAATTGTGTATCCTCCCAGCTCTTTGCTTTCTAGAAATCAGCTGTTGGCTAAATCACGGAGTCGTGACGAATATCGCGAGATTTTAGAGACCTCTCAGTGAGAGACTCCCGCAACTGCAGGCACGCTAATCTACTTCTGGCGTGATCTGACGCGCATCCAAGAGATGCTTATTAAATTAATCATTTAATTTTCATCTGTTAAAACCTGCGACAAATTACAGCAGGATAGGCCAGAATGTATTTAAATAATTCGGCTGATTTTGTTGCTTGATTACAAAAATGTGTGTTTTGTTTATTTATTTATTTTTACACTGTGTGTAGGATAGTAGAGACAGAGATGACCAAAGTCTTAGTTATTTGATAGAGATATGTTGGCCTTTCAGGCAGATTTAAAGTGACAATTAAGAAGGCTATAGGTTCAAATATATATTGGACGATACGTTATTAAAAAAACTGGCACGTTGTTTATTACTAGTCATATTTGTTCAGTTTATACAGGATATAAGAAAGGGCTGTTGTTTTGACGTTCCACGACTTTACTGTCAACATAAGGATAATGGGAGTAAGTTAGTATTCAGGCAAATATTTTTGTTAGGATCTTGTGGTGTTCTCTGTTTATTTTTTTCCTCTTCCTCTGTAACATTAGACCGATGAAAGCTGCGCGCGGTCAAGCCCACATCTCCAAGCTGCATCAGCCTGATTTAGACTAGATGATGGCTAGATGAGACAGCATTCATGAGAGTGTGCTGCTGATATAGGCTAGTTGTCAAACAAGTCTTCGCCCGAAATAAGGTATGCTTGAACTTACTACGTTTTTTTCCCCCTTCTTTGCAACTTCCTTCTGTTATATCAAGCTGTTTCGTTACAGTAAATCGAAACTAGCTCAATATGCAGAAAGAGTTTTGAGTAGTGTTTAAGCAAAAAGCACCATGGGTTTCTTTCGCGGTGCATGCGCGAAATTCTGAGAGTTCTTTAAACGCGATAATGCATTAAGGTTTACTCTGATTATTTAGGCTCACTTTATTGAACAAGACAAACTATGCAGATAAGTTGTTAACGCAGCGTATCGTGCTTGGTGATAGTAACGAATTGTTCTTTTGAGTCGGATCTTTTTCGATGAATCGTTTGAACGGGTGTTGTGAAAAGAAAGATTCGTTCACGAATCGAACTGAATCAGTAAGAGCAGTTCTCGAATTAACCGTGTATCTAGAGTGATGTCCTAATGAAAAATTGTATAGGATATCTCATTCGGATAGTTTATGTCCTATTCGTAATGACTCGAGAACAAATGAGTGAGATTATAGAACCTTTGACTGATACGACGAAAAATGATCAGATGTAGCTAAATAGTCTAAAAGTGACTGTTGTTTACGATCACAGACCATAAAAAATATGGACGACGCGACTTCATTCTCTTCCGCTGAAGTTATTGAATCCTCCGGAGGTCCTAATATGGCGCTGACATATTGCGCAGATTTGGGACCGAGTCTGCGCAGTAATGACCTCGGGACCGGACTCTGCGCGGTAGAGAGCAGGAAGTAAAGGGCGCGATATCAAAAGCCCGCAAACACTCTCGCAGATGCAGAACAATTCATTATGTCGGTGTGAAATAATCAGTTATGGAAATGTAGAAATTAAAGCTGAAGCTCCAATCTCCTCCCAAAAATCCCGGGAAAAATCCGTTAGGGCCTCAGTGACAACTTCACTGAGAAGCCGTCAATCTCAGCTGTCAATTATGACGTCACCCCTGTTTTTATAGCATCAAATAACTAACTAAAACTAAACTCATTTAAAAAACGAACACTTGAAATGAAATCATCGTGATAAAAACTGCCTAAAATGACAGAAACCAACTTTAGGAAAAATTTATTTGAAGTGTCATTTGATTGTTTAGTTTGTCTCGCGTCCATTAGAAAACACGGAGGGGCGGGGATTATGACCTATACTGGGACCAGCCACCTGGGGGCGACCGAGGCGCGGAGGCTTCAGTTTCTGAGAGGAGCGCTGCAGGCTTGTTTACGACTCGACCCTATATCAGCATACGTGTGTTTTAAATAGCTTTTTAATAACTTTACGCCTGGTGATGGGACACATACAATTAAAATGTATCACTACTAAAGGCCATTTCACACCAATAACTATAAAGATAACAATAAATATATAGTTCTAAATATCGTTTGCAATATAAAAGAATAGCAGAGTTCACACCAAAGCTATAACGATAACGATATAGACAAACGATATCGTTGGAATCACTTTCAGAACGATTCTATCCAGCTGATGAACGATACAAACATTGTTAGCCAATCAGAATCAATCCTGCTGTAACGCGCTCGAGCATTCAAGCGGCAGACAAGCACGCGCTTAGAATTAACAGAATTATATCGTCTGCTGGTGTGGACCATAGACTGTAAAAAAGACGCTAATATAGTTATGGCGTGGATGCTGATATAGTTATCTTTATAGTTATCGTTCTTGGTGTGAACGGTCATTAAGACTTAATTTAAAAATAGAATAAACAGCAACGATGACGTAAAAGAACCACTAAATCGTTTTTTGGAACCGATCGATTGACAAACTGTTCAAAAGAATCGACTCGCGGAAATGGTTCACACTTCCCATCGCCACCTATTCACACGGGTTTTTGCAGCTTTTAAAACGGCTATCTGAGTGCGACGGAATTGAATTGAGGTCTCGTGACGTTAGTTAAACTACGTGCAACGTACAGCTTTGGACCTGCTGTCAAAACAGAAAAAGAAAAACGTTTAAAAGCTGCTCAGTGGTGGAGCGCAAAACGCGTTCTGTGTTAACCAAAAGAATCTTCAGGTTGGAATCCACGTGATAAATGTGTCTGCTGTCCCAATGTGCTATCCGGTTTCTAAATATCACAACACATACGTGCACGTTGCACGAAGTGCCTCAAGCACACCAAACGCGTTTTATGGCCATGTTTGTCATTCCAGAAAATTATTTTCTCCTTTTTTAAAAAAAATTTTGTCCAGGAATTTAAATGTATTTACTGTTGGGGTGGATGTAAACATCTGTTTATAAAGGAGACACAAAAGATAGAGGTGGAGACAAGTCAGAAGAGCCCAACCCCCCACGGAATGCAGAAGTTATGCAACACCTCTATGTACAGTAGCACTTCTAAGAAAGTATACTTTACTGCTAGACCTCCACTATAGAGGACACAAGCAATGCGCAAGTTCTTGGTTCCAGTTGACTTTATATGGATTATACATTCCTTACTAATCTGACTACTTAAAACCATAAAATCCACTTTTGTTGCCGGACCCTTCAGCTTGTTTTTGATCTTGAGGTTTTCTGTTTGTGCTTCAATTGCACACTAATTTTTGCTGTGAAATTTAGTGCTTTTCAACCATCAACTAGGTAATAGTTTTCTAACTGGATAACAAAGATAAAGTTATGATGAAACTGACTGATTTGGAAAACTGGCCTTGGTTTGCCATGTATGCCATCATTTTCAGCAATATTGTTTATGGATTTATTTCTGTCTTGGAGTTTTATATATATATATATATATATATATATATATATATATATATATATATATATATATATATATATATATATATATATATATATATATAAAATATATATATAATTAAAAAAACGGGGCTGGTCAAGTAGAAATCTGAGTTACGTTAAAGTAAATAATCCAATGCAATACAAACTGGTGGACATTCATATAGGGGTCAATTGCTCAAGAACACAATGTTGGTTTTAAAATTAGCTTCTTCCAGGCTTTGTGATATTACACATTCTTGCGTCTCAACCCTTTTCCTACATCCTTTAAAGAATGCACACACCCTCATAAAACATGTCTGTCCAAGACTTGTGCTGAATTGGGGAAATGATGCTGCAACGTAAGCTCATAACTATTTTGAAACTTCTCAGCAGTGTATTCTAGATCCTGTGACTCAGCCCATCATTTTGAGATGTTTGTGTGGTCAGAGACAAAGAGAAGCCTTATCTTGACAAACATCCTGTTTAGCTGAGATACCATTAAATTGGGTGGCAGCGTGTAGACAACTGTTACTGTTTCACTACTTTGAAAATGGTCCTTAGTATGATTTCATGTGCAGAAAGGAGCACATGAATCTTTAATACAATGTGTTTATAATATTGTAGGTATTGTTGTTCCTGTGAGAGCTTTAAGGTTACTGAAGGTGGCACTGTTGCTTTTATTGGTGGTGTAAGGGCGTTACAGCAATATATGCCTCTTTTGGATTGCATTGTACATTATTATATATGTGATCAAATGTAAAAGTGTCCTATAACCTCTTCTTGCAGGGGATATGAGTATAAAGGGAGTGTTTTAAGGACTAAGCAATGGAGCAGGGGTCAGAAGAGAACATGGAGAGCTCATGGACTCTACTATCCTGGCTGGCTTCTGGTGTGTTGGTGTTTGGGGGTGCGGTGCCCTACATCCCCCAGTACCAGGAGATCCAGAGGACCAATAATGCTGAGGGATTCTCCACAAGAGTCTGTCTGGTGCTGCTCATTGCTAATATACTTCGCATTTTCTTCTGGTGAGTGGAGGAGAGTTAATGTTGCTACAGCAGCAGTTTGAGTTGATTGATGGCGAAATGTGGAAATCAAAGTGAATTTTAGTGTTTTTTTAGTAATTTTGTAGGCCTGTTCATTCATTTATTTATTTATTTGGCCTCCCCTTTGTTTGGAGGATAGCCTTTCTTCCCAATATAATTTTTATTGTGCAGTTTTATGCATGTTTCAGTCAGCACTCCTTATCTTACCTTATCTACACTTTAAAAATAAAGGTTCCAAACAAAACCTTTATCAAATAACCTTTCTGTACACAGTTCTTAAAGGGATAGTTCACCCTCAAGCCATCCTAGGTGTATATGACATTCTTCTTTCAGACGAATACAATCAGAGTTATATTAAAAACTGTCCTGGCTGATCCAAGCTTTATAATGGCAGTGAATGGCAGCCCAAAATTTTAAGAACAAAAAGTGTATCCATCCATTATAAAAGTAATCCATATGGCTCCAGGGGGTTAATAAAGGCCTTCCTTATTCAACTTACGAAGAAAGTGTAATGCCTCTCGCAGTTCAAAATGCTTACACTACGTCCAACGTTATCGTTGTGCCAGTTATGCTTTTTTCGTAAGTTAAAGTACGGAAGGCGGTCAGCCAGAATCTAGATATTTTACTTTGTGTTACATATGGATGTGGCAAGCAGCAAGGGACTGTGAGAGCGGGCCGGTGGTGATTGATGATGAGCGTCGTGACGGGAGCATAAAAGGAGGAGCGATGACAGTGCAAGACGAGAGAGGACCAGGCCTGGAATTTATGTTGCGTCGTGTTTTGTTTTGTATGTAGGCGGAAGTCTTCCGTGAGGGGCTGCCACTGTTATTTTATTTTGTTTGTTTATTAAAGTCTTTTAAATGTTCGCCGGTTCCCACCTCCTTCTTCCCTGAACATACAAACTACGTTACAATGGAGATTTTTTTTTTACACAAACCCATCAGTACGCTTCAGAAGGCCTTAATTAACCCCCCGGAGCCATGTGGATTACTTTTATAATGGATGGATGCACTTTTTTTTAGGGCTTCAAATTTTGGGCTGCCATTATAATGCTTGGATTAGCCAGGACATTTTTTAATATAACTCTGATTGTGTTTGTCTGAAAGAAGAATGTCATATACACCTAGGATGACTTGAGGGCGAGTAAATCATGGGATAGTTCATCCAAAAATGAAAATTATCCCTTTAAAACAACTTTTTCCACTATAAAGAACCTTTTGTCCAATGGAAAGTTTCCATGGTTGTTAAAGGTTCTTCATGGTACCACAGGTGTTGATAAAGAGCCTTTTAAAAGTGCATGTTCCAAATTCATCTTATGAGATATAAGTATACTGATTTTATTGCAAACAATTCATCCATGCATGTGTTTGTTTTTTAAAATGTCATTACTGGATCTTCCGATGAAACAGAAACTTCTCCAGACGTTTAGTTCACTTAAATCTGCCCGGTTTTAAAACTGCAAACTCATATTCAGAACTGCCTCCATCCAATCTGGTGAAGAACCAAGTCTCGCCCTACATTTTTCTTTTTGATCCATTTCACTAGAATGTACATAAAAATGCGGAAGAAAAGTCTCTGCTTTCATTACATTGCAACTTTAATATATAAAGAGAGCTATTGTTAGCAATTTTAAGCTCTGTGGCTTCAAAAATAGCTTTGTTTGTGTATCCGAACTAGCCTAACATAACAACAATGGCCCAAGCAATGGTGTGTGTTTGTTGCAGGATTTCAGTTTGTTTGACCAATGGAAAATGGGAGGACTGTCTATTGTTGCAGTTCTTTTTGGTTTCTCTCTAGGGGTACAGCTTTTACACACGCTACCTTTTGAATTAAGTCTTTATTGCTTTGTTTTGCAGGATAGGCAAACAGTTTGAGCTGCCTTTGCTCCTGCAGAGTGTAGTGATGATTCTTACCATGTTGGCTATGCTACATTTGTGCTGTTCCATCCAAAGCAGCAACCGTGTCAGTACCAAACAGCACCACATCACAGGTAATCACATTAAACAACACCCCGTATCCAGCAGTAGTTTGAAACATTTTGTGAAACAGTTTTCTTGAAAGCTGTGCTCTTGTACCGCTTGGCTATCTCAATGCAATAACATTCATACATGTTTAAGTGTGGTCCAATATTTTTGGGGATCATATTAAAGGGATAGTTCACCCAAAAATGAAAATTAGCCCATGATTTACTCACCTCAAGTCATCCTAAGTGTATATGACATTCATCTTTCAGACAAATACAATTGGAGTTACATTAAAAAAGTCCTGGCTCTTCCAATCTTTATAATGGTAGTGACTTGGTGGTTCGTTTTTGAAGTCCATAAAAGTACATCTATTCATCATTTAACTGCTCTGCACTGTTCCGGGGGGTTAATAAAGGCCTTCTGAAGCAAAGTGGCACGTTTGTGTAAGAAAAATATCCATATTTAAAACATTATAGATTAAAATAACTAGCTTCCGGGGGTCAGCAGTACGCAAGTCGACTTATGGAGAAAGAGTAACATTTTTGGGTGAACTATCCCTTTAAGACATAAATCATTGAATAATATAGTGATAATCTCATGAATGAAAGTAGAAATTTGTAAAGTGCCAGTTATATTGATTGCTACATGGCCTTGCTGTATCTTGTATTTACACCTGTGGTGATGTGAATGGTATAAACTTCAGTATGCAAGAACATTACTAAACAGACCTTGGATCGTTCTGTACTGTCATGTAGATTAAAAGATTAAAAGAGCATGAATGTTACTCATTGCCTGGGGCGGCAGTCTAGTCACACATTAATTTATAATAAAGATGTGAATTGTCTGAGAATATTGGCATCACGTGGACAAGGGTGCAAACTGTGTGTAATTTCCTTTTTGCTCTTCCACAGAATTGATTTATGATAAAGTTAAGCTCCAGTTGATTGGCTTTTTCTGGTTGTGCATGGGAACACTCAATCTCAAGTGAGTTTATGAGATCACTGTCTTGGTTGGATGTTAGATGATAACATTTTGCTATGTTGTAATATTCAGAAAATTTAATGTGAAATCAGACAGAGCCCTAATTCACCTGCCATGTTGATTTATTAAGATGGAGGCTATAGTTCTTCTTTCACTTTATTATAAAGTTTCAGTGTGTAAAGCCTGTGTGAATGCTGACAAGCATGTTTGACTTTTAAAAAAATGTCATTCTAATGTGGACAGTCAGCAGGCTCGAAATGTTTTTGAGTGAGTCCGTGATTCAGTTAGTGCTGAAGGCAAGAAAGCTTCTTCTCTCTTCTCTGTGTAATGAGACACCAGAGCTTTGACTGAGAGTTTTGACAGAAACCATGGTGAAACTTTCTTGAAAAGTTTGGTGAAATTCAGACAAAGACTTTTTTAATGGTGAATTTATTTAGAAATGAAAACCAGATGGGATACGTATTAAAAAGTAATGTTATTTGCAGTTATGTATGGTATAATTTCAACACTTAAAGGTGCAGTGTGTAAATTTTAGCGGCATCTAGTGTTGAGGTTGCGCATTGCAACCGCCCACTGCTCACCCCTCCCTTTTGAAGCACATTAGAGAAGCAACGGTGGCCGACACAGGACAAAGATGTTGTCATCTGAGACAGCAGAGAGTAGCTAGCGCTCTGTAGAGAAGTTTGTCCGTTTAGGGCTACTGTAGAAACATGACGGAGAAAAATGGTGACTTCACTGTAAGGGCACCTGCGGTGTATGTAGATAGAAATGGCTCATTCTAGGGTAATAAAAACATAACGGTTCATTATGTAAGGTCATGTATATCGTAAGGTCATGTATTTCTGTCAATAGATCCTTATGAATATTACACACTGCACCTTTAAGAATCATTTTTTGATTTTTTCATCAAGTTTTGATAGCTCTAATATCACCCCCAATATACTATATTTTTATAGGTTTAACAAAATAAACTTTATGTATGTACAGTATGTATGTATGTATGTATGTATGCATGTATGTGTTTGTTTATTTATTTATTTATTAGTGATTTTACTAACTTTGACTACTTTTATAATTTGTGGAAAAGGATACACCATATCAGTTCTGTAAAAATGTTTTTAGACTGAAAAATAACATTTGGAAATTTTATATTGTTTTTTTTTCTTTTTTTTTTTTTTGTTTAAAACCCTTTCATGCATGGTGTCCACATTTGGGGACAGTTAATTTAACTCCATTTAGGTCATTTATCTTGGTAATTTTCTCCAAACCACTTGAGGGCAGTGTCAGTAGATTGACAGCAATATTGTAACAGTGGCTGCTGTCTTGTATTCCAAATATTCATTGCTTGATGACATCATTAATCCAAGATTACTGACAGCAATAGCCTTGTGCCAAATGCTTCAGGCATATCTGTGAAAAACTTTTATACAAGGAGGTCAATTGAGCTAAAAATAAATAAATAAATATATATATATATATATATATATATATATATATATATATATATATATATATATATATATATATATATATATATATATATATATAGTATATATATATATATATATATATATATATATATATATATATATATATATATATATATATATATATATATATATAGTATGTGCAGTAAAGTATGATGAATATGTTAGTATTTTATAAACTAAAATGTTGAGTAAAATGTCGTTTTTATACGCCAAAAACTAACCAACAGTGGAGTCAGATTGCATAAAGTCTGATTTCTGTAACCTGCTAGTATATCTGAATATTTTGAATTGTCTTATATTGTAATTAAACAGACATTTAACAAATATAGCAACATAAATAACCATTCAAAATGACATATTACAGCATTAAATGACAACTTTACACATACATACTGAGACAAATGTGCATTTTGCCTTCCAAATAGGGACAGTATAGGTCAAGCACTCAGTACAGAATAATAGAGAATATCCCAGTGGACAGTGGAAGTGACAGTGACAGCAGTGATGAGGAGTATGTGCCAGCAAAGCCCAGCGCATATTGCTACTAGGTTTCTGCATATATGTAACTACCGTTATAGTTTCTACAATATGTGTTTTATCGTTGTTATATTGTAATATTAATGTTTTTTAATAACTGAGCTGATATACATAGCATAACATGACATAATAAAAACACAATATTCTATATTGTCATCTGTGGCTTTTTGTTCCATTTTACGCCTTTGTTGCATGGGGTCCACATACGTGGACCGTTAAATGATTTTTAAATAAAACAGAATTTTGTAAAAATGAAAATTGATTTCAATTTTAGCATCATATTAAAGTAATAAAAATAATCTTAAAAAAATCTAGATAATGTTTTTCATAATTCATGCATGAAAGGGTTTTTAATAAAACAGACTGTTCAGTGCTGAACATCCAGTTTCATAGAGAACTGTGTGCGTCAGCGGGTTTGCCTGAATGGCAGTTAAGGTGTCCAGTTACAGCATGTGGACAGAAGGGAAGGGTGTGTGCTGAACCCAGAATAGTACGGACATTGGTCCTCCCTCGGAAAGTTAGATGTCAAATGAGACCCTCTTTAATCACTGGCTATCCCGCTGGCTACGAGTGACCTACAGCCCACCTGTCCCTGCATAACTTCACACCTATGCGCACACACACACACACACACACACACACACACACACACACACACACACACACACACACACACACACACACACACACACACACACACACACACACACACACACACACACACACACACACACACACACACACACACACACACACACACACAAGCTGTTAGGCTACAAGAACAGATCTTTACAACACACACACATGTGACTTGTGAAGGTATGCTCAAAGTGACCAATTAACCTATACGCTTTTTATACATACTGTATGATTTGTCCTCACAAGTTTCACTTGCCAGTTACAGGGAGCATGTAAGGTTGTGTTACGTGTTAAGCTTACGCAATGAATGATTTTGCATTGACTCACAATGATTGCCCTTAGGCTGTTCATTAGATTCCTGCTGTTGTTGTTTTGACATAAATTCGTAGATGTTGAGAGAGGTGTTATGGTATGACCTTTAGGAGACTGAATTAAGGAAGCCAATGTCCCATATTTGTTTCATCTGTTGTTTTGGGGTATGCTTTAAATGCCAGTGTACTTTGCCCTGGAGTTTGTGTCAGTTCTATTTCATACAGTCTACTTTTTCATCTAGTGGCCTTTTCAGAGTATATCTACATATTTGAGTGCAACTGTGTCACTGCTTAACAATAATTAGCAGTTTTTACTGCCATCATTATGACAAAACTAAATTTACCCTGCAGCTAAATTTGGGGTCAGTACAAGTTTTTAAAAATGGATTCGGAAAAGAAACCTTTTCTGTTCATCAAGGCTGCATTTATTTGATCACAAATACAGTAAAAATCTTTTGTAACATTATAAATCTCTGTTCAATTTAATGCATACTTGCTGAATTAAAGTATTAATTTCTTAGGAAAAAAAAACTGACCCCCAAGCTCAGTGGGTATTTATGCCTAATATATCATAGGCATGTCTTGGGTTATTTATTATTAAATTATTATTTCATGAACAATTTCTGAAACTATTGCTCCATTTCTCAAAACTCCACACACAAAACCACAAAACACACACACACAAGATGCAGAACATCACACATCTCTTGCAAAAGCAAAACTTCATTCAAAACTATTTTAATAGTAACTCCACACAAGCCATTAAATGATTAGCCACATACACACCAAACTACACACAGGTGTGAAAAATGTTAAACACTACACTCTTGTCTTTTGCTTGATCAGTGTTGAGTAAAGCGCACAGGAGTTATAGCACTCACACGTACATGTGCACAAATACACTGTATATACAGTATGTATGGACAATTGATGAACTTTACTTTTGCTGAACTGAATCAACACTATTGGCTTGTTAGAGCTGCTTTACAGCAGAATTTGTGTAAAGTGCTACAGAAATAAAGGTGTCTTGACTTGTACGCACATTCAGTATATATTTACAAAATAAACAGAAATGCAAGGGTGAAAATGGTAACGCTATTTTAAGGTGACGTTGTTACACGTTACTATACATGTACTTACTATATAGAGTTATGGTTTGGTTTAGAGTTAGTTACTTGTAATTATGCGTAATTTACTGTTACTATAGTAAATTAATATTACTCTGTACTTATTTGAGTAAGTGCAATGTGACAATGTCACCTTCAAATAAAGTGTAAGTGAAAATTTTATTGGAGTTTTTATATCTACCTGATCAAATCAGGTAGGCTATATTTACACCAAGAGGGTAAAAATTGTTTATTTCTTTCTCAAACTTTTTTTTTTTTAAGTGAACAAATTAGGTATAAATGTATCACACATCACTGGATGTAGGTAATTAGTAAATGAGTGTGGCATTTAATTTGCAGTGATTTCCAAATGAAACCCAAGAGCTGTTTGGAATGATGTGTCTGCTGTAAAGAACTGAGTGTAAAGCAGATAATGTGCTTGCAGTTTTGCAGACATGGTCTGAAGATTAGGTATTTGAGTGAATGGTTTCGCTAAGTGGGCCTCAAGTACCCCTTTTAGTGTGTAAGCATTTTTTTTATTAAACTGTAAGACATTAAATACTAGAACAGCAGAGCCCTCTTGTGGAGACAGGTAGTACAGGACTTGAGTTTGATGGACAGTTGCCCCAAATGTATTTAGTGTTTAATGCTGTTTATTTATTTATTTTTATTGGAAATATATGGTTAAAATAATGAAACACACTTGCGTAATTTGTTTGCAGATGCCACTTGGTTTGATATTTTGTAAGCTGATGCAGTGAAACTCAATTTTTAAGTGTGACTCAGGTGTCGAAATACTTTTTGGGTCACTGTAAATTAAATCAGGTCACTAAATCTAGTGAAATGGCTGTTTGAGCATGCTCAGTGAGTTTCTTGTATTGTCTGGGCAGAAGAGTGGCAGGTGCCGTTATCTGTGCCTCACAGAGCTGAATTGTGACCTATCAAGTGTGGCCACTCACTGGGGTGTCAGCTCTGATACTCATTTCATTACACCCCGGTGTGTGTCCAATTAAGTCAAATTGAAATTTAATAAGTAGGCCTACATGTATCCAAGTGACACCATTTGGCCAATGATGCAACTGAATAAGGCTTAAGTTTTCATAATTCCGCTGAGGTGTTGTATTACATTTTCACCGCATGTGCATTGATGTGGGCACATTTCTGTCTTTCAGCAGTGTGAACTGACTCATGTTTATGTGAAAAGCACTCCTGGAGCTCCCAGTGTGTTGTAAACACAGTATACCTGACATCATTTTAAGGTGAAAGCTTAACACTTCAGATGTAAAGATGCTTACATGAATAATTAAGACTACATGGAATATATCATGGATCCTTGAAAGAAACTTTTTCACATTTTTTAAAATAGCCGAGTGTCTGATTTTAAAAGTATTTACGTATTTTACTTTTACTGACTGTAGCACTAGTCCTCAACACCTAAGAGACATGCCAGTGAAAAACAAGAAACAGCTGATTTGTGAGGAGAGCAATCACGTTTACTTTCTAAGATCAAAATTGCAATAATCGAAGGTCATCACGACTTAATCGTCTATAAACACTCAAGTCTCAGTTAAGCTCAAGAGCTCAAAAAGGGTACAAGTAAACCAATATCCTTTAAAAAGGTAATTTAATAGATAAATAAAATAATGTTGAGTGAAATGAAATAGTCAATGCCTACTTGCACTAGACGTGCTGGTTTCAGCCTCTTCACCGGCACCAGTCATGTCCTCATCTCAAACATAAACACCTGCGATTCACAACTACCTGCTAATGCGCTCGCATTTGTGTAAAGTAACCTTGTTCACAAGTTTAGTTGAGTAAGGGCAAAACGCACAAAATATAGTACCTTCAATTCCCTGTAGATGGCGATATCACTTCTTTTGTAGCAGGAATAAACTACTTCAGAAAAAGTTAGGTGCCATGCAGATTGTAACAAGTAATTGCATACACTACAAGAGTACATATACTTATTCAAAAACATAGTCAAGTAGAGTAAAAGTTGCTAATATCTTTGAAATATCTCAGTAAAACTACAAAGTACCCAAAAAGACATTTAAGTAGAAACTACATTTACTCAAATATTTTACACCACTGGAAAGCTCTTTAGTGCCTGACTGTGGCTGTCTGCTTGTTATTTGTGAGCCACTTTTATAAATTAATCTTTTACATGCTTATCTTTGACTAGGATGACCACCTGGTTATTGCTCTGTTGCAGGACAGTAGATGTGATTTTGTGAGACAATGCAGGACACGTGTGTGAGAGATACATGTACTACTATTATTACTATGTAAATATTGATTTACATTAGTTGGAAAGCCTATTTGCCATCACGTTAGATGATAACGTTTTAAATCATCAATAAGCTTTGTTAAACGGATAGTTTACACAGAAATGAAAATGACCCCATGATTTACTCACCCTCAAGCCATCCTAGGTGTATCTGACATTCTTCTTTCAGAGTTATATTAAAAACGAATCCAATATTACCAGAGCGCCAGACCGCCTTCTGTATTCAACTCACGCAGAAAGTGTAACGCCTCTCGCAGTTCAAACGCTTACGTTATACGTCCGACTTTATGCGGAATCATATAGTTTATATGAACTGAATAATAGGTTAGTATAAGTAAAAATCACATTGCATACTAAAATAAATGTTATTTTCCTTTATTAGATTATGCAAACAATAAATGCATTTTTCAGTGCATCTTGAACTTATATGTTTTGTTGCCCTGGCTGGTGTAGCTATATTTAATAACTTTTGATGAGGTCCACATGGTTCCTTTGTGTCATCCATGCAGTCGTCATCAGCAGAAAAATCCCTCTCTACGAATGCGTTGGTTGGTTATTTTTACCGCTTTAGCTACAGTACAACGTGATGGCTGCGCAAATGTATTTTTAAAAGGCAATCGCATTTTATAGTATTATATTTCTTACTGAAGTATTGTAATTTCAGGGAAGAAATCAAATAATACAGACATAATTGAAATGCGGGACACTGGTTACATCTTGCTGGATGTGGGACAAAGCTCCCAAGTCTCCCTATGTTTGACCCTCAGTTCTCGAGTCTGGACTCAGCAGGGGCTTCTTTCTCACTGTATCAGCAGTGGATTATGATTGGCAAGTCCCCTCCCCATCCCTCAATCACTCTGTCTTTACTGTGCTCTGACAGAACAGTCAATGGCACGTAACAAGGTGAAAGCTAAGTAAGGGGACAGAGCTTGAAACGGTGCTGCAGGATCATCATCTCTAGTTCTTCTTTTCCTTTTTGAGAGCTCTTCAGTGAGTCTTAATCTCTTTCTCCTTCTATGCACTTTCATTTTCCTGCTGCCCTTTTGCTGTTCTTTCTCAAACCTCATCTCCATAATGGCTCCTTCTCTAACTTTTTTTCTTTCTCTAGCTGGATGAATCTCACAAAACCTGTGCTTAAATTTCATGAAAATGGGGGGGGGGAAATGATCAGAAGTCTCAAAATAGACCTCATTTTCTTTATGCAAATTATATATTTCTTTTTGATTTCGGGGTGAAATGTGACCACCCCTAATGAGATTCACCCCTCTAGCTTTCACTTTGTAGTGACTTTTTACACTCATTAATATTTTTATAGGTGCTGCTGCATTGGTTATTCCTGATGCAAGATCCCTAATATATGTCTGATCCGGGTGATCCCATTATTTTTAGTTTACATTTGACTTAAATTACTGTTCAAGGGCCCTATTTTAATGGTCTGAGTGCATGGGCGCAGATGCACTTAGGGCGTGTCCACTTTTGCTAGTTTAACGACGAAAAAAATGGCCGGCGCATGGTCCAAAAGGGTTGTACCTAATCTCTTAATGAGTTATGGTTGTGTTTTGGGCGTAATCAATCAGAGTCTCCCATTCCCTTTAAAAGTCAGTTTGTGCTTGCACTATGGCGGATTCGCTATTTACATGGATTTGCGAGCGGAAAGATCTGAGGCCATGGTTCTCAGTCAGAAAAGGGTGGCTTGCCCACTTCAGGTTGGTGGAGAGTTTTTGCCTCAGGTGGAGGAGTTCAGGTATCTTGGGGTCTTGTTCACGAGTGAGGGAAGGATGGAACAGCAGATTGACAGACGGATCGGTGCAGCTTCTGCAGTAATGCGGTCGATGTACCGGTCTGTCGTGGTGAAGAAGGAGCTGAGCTGTAAGGCGAAGCTCTCGATTTACCGGTCAATCTATGTTTCTACTCTCACCTATGGTCATGAGCTGTGGGTCATGACCGAAAGGACAAGATCCCGGATACAGGCGGCCGAAATGAGCTTTCTCCGCAGGGTTGCTGGGCGCTCCCTTAGAGATAGGCTGAGAAGCTCAGTTACTCGGGAGGAGCTCAGAGTAGAGCCATTGCTCCTCCACATCGAGAGGAGCCAGTTGAGGTGGCTCGGGCATCTATTTCGGACGCCTTCCCGGGGAGGTGTTTCGGGCATGTCCCACCGGGAGGAGGCCCCGGGGAAGACCTAGGACACGCTGGAGGGATGTCTCCCGGCTGGCCTGGGAACGCCTCGGGGTTCCTCCGGAAGAGCTGGAGGAAGTGGCTAGGGAGAGGGAAGTCTGGGTTTCTCTGCTTAGACTGTTGCCCCCGTGACCCGGCCCCGGATAAGCGGAAGATAATGAATGAATGAATGAATGAATGAATGAATGAATGAATGAATGAATGAATGAATGAATGAATGAATGAATGATTTGTGAGCGGAAAGACTGAATGCTTCTCCAGAGAGTAAACCTTTTATTTTTAATATTTAAAAATGTTTGTGTGCTGCTGCACATAATAAGTGTATGTGCGTTGTGGACCCGCCTATAGGCACATATTACTAACATACCCTTTAAATAACACAAAAAATACTGTGCTATTGACTTTAGATCAAGTTTCTGTTGGTCAATGGTGCAGTTGTTTTCAGTTGCTTCAAAATAGCAATGCGCCAACAATGCACCTGAACACACCTCGTTTTCAGACCAGAACGCCCATGGGTGAACAGATGGGCACGAGTGCATTTGCTATTTAAACAATGTGGCGCTGCATGGACATGAAAATGATAACTGCGTCAGACTGAAACTAGCAAAAAACACTTGCGTCGCACCTGGCACCAATTCTTGCATCCCACATTGCACAATTCCTCATGAGCTCACACCCACAATCAAGTTTCACATTCTAGTCATTTGCTAATGGTCATGGGTTTTCATTAGTTCTCACCTGTTCCCAGTTTTGTTAATTGTCTTCCTTCATTGTATTTAAGCCCTTAGTTCTCCTCTGTTCATTGTCTTGTGTTAAAGTTATATTACTGTGTAGTGTTTAATGTTCATGGTGTTTATTAAAAGTGTTTCTGTCGTCTTTCTGCGTCACGCATCTCGCTTTGTCTGGATTAAGCTACACACAACCCCTGACAGAGGTACAGTAGATGACGCAATGGCTCCTAAACGCTTCCTCTTTTTCACACTAGATGTGACAGCTCTGGTGACAGCGCAGATGGATAATAGATGAGAGTGCTGGTTAGCCCCCACTTACCCCCAGGAGCCTCTGTTCCACATGTTGCCTGCCTCATTTATATTATTAATGAGAGTTCACTTAGACCCCACACTGTAAAAAAAAAAAAACTCCTGTTGCAATATTTGTAGTATTACAGAATGGAATATTGGTGTCTATTTATTTAACAATTTATAACAGTACATTTAGATATGGTTATAAAATGTTAATATACCAAGCTACTTGAAAGCTAGTTGAACTACTTTTAAAATCTCTTTTTTTAATCTTAAAATATACTGATGAAACCCACCATAATTATAGAGTTGACACAATATAAAGTCACATAAATTAGAGTTAGTTCACTCAAAAATGAAAATTCTGTCATAATTTACTCACCCTTGTGTTGTTCCAAACCTTTAAGACTTTCGTTCATCTTTGGAACGCAAATGAAGATTTTTTTAATTAAATCTAAACCAGTTCTGTACCCCTTATTAACAGCTACGCAACTACCACTTTGACGCTTCAAAAAGTTCATAAAAAAATCATAACACTAATACATATGAATTGAGTGGTTTAATCCAAATGTTCTAAAGAGACACGATTGCTTTAGATGATGAACTGGTTGAATTTAGGCTTTTATTCACATGTTAACATTGATCAGCGAACATAAACAGAAGCTCAAACGAACCTGCTTGGCGCGTGAGAACAAACTTCATTGGCTCTTGCAGTAGTTCAAACATGCTGCGTAACACGAGAATGAACAGTGGTTCTTGCACGCCAAGCGAACATGCTTGAGCTTCCTTTTATGGTAACCGATGTTTGCATTTATAAATGTTTATATTTGAATAAAAGCCTAAATTAAATCTGTTCATCATATAAAGCAATCGTGTCTCTTCAGAAAAGTTGGACTAAACCTCTCAATTCATATGGGTTAGTTTTGCAATCTCTTTATGAACTTTTTTAAGAGTCAAAGTGAGTCAAAGTGTGAAGAAATCGCTCTGATTTTAGTAAAAATATCTTAATTTGTGTTCCGAAGATGAACACATCTTACCTCACATAATTCTCGCATAAATAATGAATGAATTCATGCGTGAATTCAAGGATTTGGAATTACATGAGGGTGAGTAAATGATGACAGAATTTTCATTTTGGATGAACTAACCCTTTAAAGTCGGCATTAAAAGGAAGTTGCAATAGTCTTTTCTTCACTATTGTGATGTATATCGGAGTAAAACAGCTTCTCAAATGAGAAAATTATGTAAGACGGGACTTGATCTTATCAGTGGGAATTGATCGGATCTTTGGATCGTTGTGATTTGCTATTGCTGTGATCTCATGTGAGTGACAGGTTATCCCGTCCTCAATCAGAGAAGAGATGTTGCTGCAAGTGGAAATTATGAGGGCACACAAATAAAAAAAATAATGTGTATGGATAAATAATTAATAATAAATACTGCAATATTCCATTTAAAAAAAGATTTGTTGATTTTGATTTAATGGTGACTTAAAGGGGTGGTAAAACATTCTTTTGAAGGCTTGATTGTGTTTGTGGGGTGCACTGTAACATGTGTTCATGCTTCGTATTTTTCATATATTTTACCTTTATTCTACACTGCTCTGTCCATCCTTGTAAAAGCGGTCTGATGGTTTCCGGTTTCTATGAAGCCGGTTCCTCAAAAATACGCAATGGGCTCAGATTGGTTGGCTGGCCCAGTTAACCACCTAGTGCACGTTTTTCGGAAACCCTTACCTTTACCGGTAGTCTGTGCTTTGATAGCATTAGAAACAATGTTGATTCTAGTGATTCTCGCAAGAATTATTAACCCAAAACGAACACTAAACTTTGGCTTTACTATAGTAGCCAAATCAAACACAGAACCATGTTTAGCATGCCTGTAGATAAACAATACATAAAAGCTCTAATCAAAAAATTATTTATACTAATTCCAAGTTCGCTGTTGAGATTTTAAAAAGTTTGTAACGTTAAGTGTTTGTCGGATAACGTTAAGTATGAATGAGCATTTAACAAACTGGTTTGCAGAGCCAAACAGCGTCGTCATTTGTTTACTTCCTTGCTACAACGTACAATTAACAATACGAACTATTACAGGAAAACACATAGACGAAAAATAAATCATACTTACAGGTTGTGGCCCGTAAACAGCTTCTGTTTTTAAAGTTGGAACTGCTCCATCTTTTAGGACAAGCCGTTGTGCGAATCCTGCATCGAACTCGCGAAGATTGTGGAAGCTTTCCTCTGTAAAATGTGCAGCACAGAGAGTGAGATTTGGGTAATAATTATGAGGGACTGAGTAAAAAATAAATTTTAACCATTGATCCCTAACTCCCCCGTCCCTAGGAAGGCTGAACAAAGTGGACCTGCAATCCGGATGAAAATAACAGCGTTTCGTCGGCATTGCGGCAACAACACTCCAGCCTACTAACTATACCACAACAACTCTTCTCCACAGCAATAAAAAATTGCCTCAACCCCCTTATTTAATATTCTCGGAGGAGGGGTTTATGTAAATATTGAAGTTGGTGATGTCAGCAACCCTGGAGGAATGTCTGTAGTCCCTACCGGCCGTTTGCTGTAGTCCTTAGAAATTGATTTCTTTAAAAGCAAATATCTCCCTTTGCTTTAAACTTTGGACATTGTAACTTTGCAGATGTTGTTTATGCTCAAACAGCAACATTACACACTAGCTAAAGTTAGAAAAGTGAAATTATGTTTTACCACCTCTTTAAATACATGGCTAATACTCATGTATAGATGTTGCCCAGAGTCATACACACAAAGACAAAACACCATCAGGGTAACACGCATGACACTCACAATGAACAATGCAATAAACATCTAAATAACAAAAAAACACTGCTGTATATTACTGATAACAAAAATTATTTAAAATATAATCATGATGCTTTGGAGAGTCTTCCTTTGTTTTTTTTTGCTGTAAATTATATTCAATTCATAATTTTTATTTGCAAAAACTAAACATCTGACAGCATTTTACAGCACATTTTTTGTGTTGGTAAACCATTTCCAATGTTTCACCATATATGGTACAGTAACTTAGTTAACTGTTTACTGTAGCTTTTTTATTGTCTTTTTCTGTAGAAAAAAAAAGATCCCTCATCTTAACTTGGTATAATGTAGTTTAGATGCTCCATAGCTAGCTAGGGGTTTCATCTGGACTTTGTTCTGCCCTGACCATGCATATCATACTGTGCTTTTTATACTTCAGTTCCCTTGCTGCCTCATTAAAAATGACCGGCATCAGATACATCTCTCCGATGCCTACTCGGACCCCGGAGTTAAGTTCTGTCTTACGGTTAGCGCCACTGCATATTTCTTATAATGGATCCCAACTATTCTTCACGTCTTCCTTTTGCTTTCTCCAGTGAGCCCAGATTCTTTCCTTTGATTGCACTCTCTCGTTCTCACTCAGACTCTTGCTCTCCATCTTTATCTCTCTTTCTCGGCTGTTTCTCTCATCTCCTCACTCGCTCCCTCCCTTTCTCATTTTCTTTGCTTTCCCTCTCAAGGCCCATTAAAACCGGATCTGTATCATCCATCAAACGAGTGCAGACAGATTCCACCTATTTCATTAGGTAGGAGATAAAAGATGCCCACTGCTCTGTGCTACACCGAGCTACATGAGCAGAAGACAGCTTTTGTTTGTCTATTAACAAAGTTTTGATTGTGTATCTGTGTGTGAAGGTTGTTGTTGGGCCTGTGGATCAACTTCTTGTCTTGACTAGTCACAGCCATGTTCTAGATCAACCATATCTGGGTGCTTCTTTTTAGGCAATTGTATGGGCCCTATCATACACACGGCGCAATGCGACGACAGCGACACAAGTGTTTTTTGCTAGTTTCAGCCCAACGCAGTTATCATTTTCTAAACAACTATTTAGAAAACAACTATTTGAAATTGTATTAATATTTGTGGTTTTACTGTATTTTTGAAACTTTCAAAAGCATAAAAAAGTCTTAATTATTTCAAACTTTTGATTGCCAGTGTGTAAAATAATTCATGTGAACTGACTAGCAAATTATATATTTATTTTAGCAGGCTATATGACCCTTTCCTATATGGGACATAGGCTACTTGAATATGAAAGTTGCCAGTTTTACCATGTAGGCCTACGTTTGAGAATGATATTTTGAGTTTTATGAATCATTTTCAAATGACTGTTAAATTACTGAAGAAAGCCTGATCGTCAGATACACAAACATTCACTCTGATATGCTGAAAACTGTTTCTTATGTGCATTGTGTGACGAATAATGTAAAAGGCATAAAATCTGAGAAATACGAAAAGGTCAGCAGTAGCCTAGTTTACATCCCTGGAAATTAATGTAAAACAGTCGGGAAATATTGCTGTATTGACTCGTCATGTTCAGCTGTTCATCTTACCTCAGCTCACGTTGAAGTGCAGTGCTGCTTGGTTTCTGTGGACAATAAATCCCGCCTCCTTCGATTTGATTGGATATCTCAAACGTTTTGACATTGACGAGTGCTTTTAGACTCACTGAGACTGATCAGGCTAAATAGCCATTCGTCTGGGCTGACGGAAGGATATACACTATGTCATTTTACTATAATTTATTCTTCAATCTTCATATACAGTATATTTACGTTGCAACGGGCCAGCCCACATGGTACTGTGGCCCACCGGGAAAACGCCCAGTGCTCCAGATGGCCAGTCCGCCCCGGCGCCTATACGCGGGTGCACAACACGCATACAATCTGCTTATTACACACACAGGGACGCGCAGCAACACACAAAGATGAGACTGAGATGGGAGATGAGACTCTGATTGGTTTATTGCATGTTATGTCTAAAACACACCTATTACTCATTAAGAGAATAAGTACAACCCTTTTGGACCATGCGTCTGGGGCGCAGACCGTTTTTTCTGCCGTTAAACTAGCAAAAGTGTATTCGGACAAGGCCTAAGTGCACCTGTGCCATGCACTTCAGACCATGCGCTCAGATAGTTAAAATATGGCCCTATATCATTTATATCTCACTTCACTGAACAATTTTACACTGAAACATTTGATTTTCTACATCACTGTGGCATCCTTGAAGACACAAGGTCATCTGTGTCCTCCTTTATACACTTAGGTATAAGCGTACGTAAAGTGTACATTATGACCTTTCACCCTCTTGACTTTGTGGTGAGATGGTGAGATGAAGAAGAAGAAGAAGAAGTAAAGCATCAACATTAAATATGAATGACACAGAAAGCAAGAGGTTTGCTGAAATGCATTTGCTAAAAAGAGTCACAGCCTGTTAAGGGGATGGACTGTTGCAAGAGTGTGTGTGTGTGTGTGTGTGTGTGTGTGTGTGTGTGTGTGTGTGTGTGTGTGTGTGTGTGTGTGTGTGTGTGTGTGTGTGTGTGTGTGTGCGCGCGCATGGCTCTATAGTCCTGTCCATTTATTTCTGTATCTAGTGGGGGCAAATAACAGAAAGGATTTGAGGATTTGAGCTTATATTCATTCAGAGAGAGATGCAGTATAAGAGACAGTCAAACTAAATAATTCATTCAAGTCCTGTGGCTATACATCCTGCTTTTTATCATACAGCTCTCATGAATATTTGAGCCATGGCATTGAGCGGTCAAATATTTTTGACTAATGAATGCAAGGATGTATATCACTGTTGCCCATGGCATCATACGGTTATACTCTATACTACTCATGCGGGTCTCTTTTCACAGCAGTGGAAGAATAAGTAATTGGTATGAATATTAGAAATTGAGGCACTCAGTGGTGAGTCTGTAGACATACTTATTTGGATAAAAATAAATATTTACACAAACATGTACTTTAATGATGTATTGTGTTGCAACGGCAGTGGTGGAAATTACTTTTTAAACATTTTTGGAATAAAGCTTTGGAATAGCTAGCATATTATCTATCCAAAATACATGGTTAAATAGTATGTTTACACTTTTTGCATAATTTGGTCAATTTATAGCTTAATTGGAAATGACGCAAAATAATAATAATCGGTTTAAAAATTACATTTACCTTGATTTTTCTCCATCTTATTTGCATGTCTTTTATTATGTTGTCTCGATAAACAAGTAGACAAACTTTTCTAGGAGCAAAATTGTTATGGTGGAAATGATGCTACAACTGAGAAACATTTGTAATTATTGTCACAATTGATTATGCATAACTATCACAGATAGTGAGAATTGCTATCACTAACATAGAATCCTAACACTATAATAACTAGAGCGCATTTGCATCAGTTCACCCATTCAGTCGCGAGGTACTGTCATTACCATTAGTCACTACATCCTACAGTTAGCTAGCTAGTCATGCCGTAAATGCATATTACCTAGTTGCGATAAATTCTCCAGCACAGGAATCGACTCTTGGTGTCGACTCTGTTGCTGTGTCTGAAATCGCTCACTTCTTTTACTGATTCTCTAATCCCTATATAGTGCATGGCAGTTGAGTGCACTATATAAGCAAGAAGTGAACGAAGTGAAGCAAGAAATTCAGACATTGACGTAGTACACCGCGTCAGAGGGCTGTCGCAGAAACTTTGTCACATACATTTATCCTACATGTACTGTAGCTCACTGCTCACTTTAGAAATGGATAACATCCATAGAGACTTTAGTTTGTAATTATACATACCTCCGTGCCAGCTTTAGTTTAATTGTAGCTGTAACTGAATAGTTAGGCCTTCTATGCAACTGTATTTTAATGTTGGTCATTATGGTGGTACTTGGTATAAAAAGTTTGAGAACCACTGGTCTAATGTAACAATAATAATCTAATAAAGTTGACTGTGGTCGCCTCGCTTCTGGTGTGTGCACGTTCATGTGTTTTGGAGGAGGCGTGGCTTTGGACGGCGATTTGCAGGGAAGGTGGGATCATATGCTTTCAACGCTAGCAGGCTAAAGTTAGCATTTCCCAGATCACCTATTGCACCTTTTAGGCTTGAAGTTAAAATTTAAATGAATTGATTACATGATTTCATCTTGCTGTATTTAATGATGAAAGTATAAAATATATAAATGATGAAAATAAATGTTGAAGGTCATGTTGAGAAATGTGTGCCCTTCATATAACAAAAAGAAAAAAGAAGAAAAGTTTTCATTCTCTTCAAGTTCTCTTCAAAAAAAGTTCCCATTTTTGAAGAAACACATTTATGAAGAGACAGATTCACCTTGCGGCATTATAATCCCACATCCTGCTTTAGTTGTTGATGAATTGTTCTGCTCTGACTTTGAAATGAGTTTCTAATCTCTCTTTTTTTTCACACCTACTCCCTCACCTCCATCTGTACATTGTCCATTTTTGTCTTGATGGCACTTTCCCCCCCATCTCATTAACACAAGTTTCATGCCCTTCCCTTTCACTGTGAATTATGTCATTGAATGAATTGTGCAGCACATCCTGGATCTCTGCAGTCTTTATGCAGTCATGGTGCGGCACAAACGGCTGCATTGTCATTACAGGTAAATCTTGCATTGGCTCAGCCTCGTTGTTTGGGGAATCCCTCCTGCAGCGTCTGTGTGTGTGGTCTCTATGCTGTGTCCTTGACTCACCGTCAGTGTGTAACCCCTATATGAGTTGCTTTTAGTGCTCTCCTCTCCCTCTCATCTAGCCTTTCTCTCCCTCTCTTGCATGCCTAATGCTTCCTCATAACTCCAGAATCCCTGATGAAATACTGGCCAGTGCTGACAAGCTGTCCGTTGTGTTTTTGGCTGGGTAATTGCTGACAGACCAAGAGGAAAGCAGTGAGGGTAAGATTTCATCATACAGCAGAGAGTCCATCACTTGACATTGATGTGGTAGTGTGGACACACGAGTTAAGAGTTACTTAATTGGTTTTCAGTGATCTCACACATCCCTTAAAATGGACTGTGGCCTCTTATATTGGTTTGACCAGTTCAGTTCTATACGTACCCTACTTGGGTTGCAAAATGTGTTTGTAATGTAGTTTGTATGTTCAGGGAAGTAGGAGGCGGGAACCGGCGTAAATTTAAAAGACTAATAAACAAACAAAATGAAAGTAAACTGCGGGCAGCCCCTCACGGACGACTGCCACACACACACATAATAAACCATAAATAAAACGTAACAAAAAGTCCAGGCCTGGTCCTCTCTCGTTCTTCACTGGTGTCGCTCGTCCTTATATGCCTCCGAGCTCCCTCATGAGAGGACTCGAGACCGGTGTGACTCGCAGGTGACGCTCGTTCTCAATCACGCACCAGTCTCTCTCGCTCCTCCCATGTCTCTCACTCTTCTACCTCGCCACATACCTCCATCGCCCCTCGCAGGCCGGGGGGTACACCCGAGACAGCGCCTACTAGTCCCGCGCTCCCTGCACCTCCCCTAAACAGCGGATGGCAGCAGGCTCCGGCTCACCGCAAGCGTTGGCGACTCCTCCGCTCCCTCTCAGACGGCAGCCACCCCATCTCAACCCAGGGGCACGGCAGCGAGCTCTCTGTCCCACCGGTCTTCACTCGCTCCAGCACCATCGCCTCGGGCAGCCACTCGCGGTCAACATCCATCCACACTGCCCAAACTCCTCAGCACCACGATCCCCCTCAGCAGCGAGGGCTCTCCGACAGCATGTCCCTCCTTCCTCCCGGGCTTCGGCACCAATGTAACCTAGTTTGTATGTTCAGGGAAGAAGGAGGCGGGAACCGGCGAACATTTAAAAGACTTCAATAAACAAACAAAATGAAAGTAAACCGCAGGCAGCCCCTCACGGACGACTGCCACGCACACATATAATAAACCATAAATAAAACGTAACAAAAAGTCCAGGCCTGGTCCTCTCTCGTCCTTCTCTGGTGTCGCTCGTCCTTATATGCCTCCGAGCTCCCTCATGAGAGGACACGCACCGGTCTCGCTCGCTCCTCCCATGTCTCTCGCTCGTCTACCTCGCCACAGTGTTACGTGAAATGATTGAAACCATTTTCAGCCAGAAATGGTTAGTAAATTTAACAAATAATTGCTAAGAAACGACAAGTACACCAAATTAAACATGACATTTTTTAAGTAGAAAGACTGAAATAGTATTTTCTTGTAATATATAATGTTTGTTTTACAACTTCAAAACATCAATTTTATTTACAATTTTATTTTTATTTTTTAAAAGACTGTAGTATTTTCTTGTAAAACATGCACCTATCATGTAAATTTTATAAAAAATAATAAAAACTAAAATCGTTTTAAATGCTACAAATATACACCGATCATAACATTATGACCGATGAAGTACATAGCACTGATTATCTCTTCATCACGGCACCTGTTAGTGGGTGGGATATATTAGGCAGCAAGTGAACATTTTGTCCTCAAAGTTGATGTGTTAGAAGCAGGAAAAATAGGCAAGCGTAAGGATTTGAGCGAGTTTGACAAGGGCCAAATTGAGATGGCTAGACGACTGGGACAGAGCTTCTCCAAAATTGCAGCTCTTGTGGGGTGTTCCCGGTCTGCAGTGGTCAGTATTTATCAAAAGTGCTCCAAGGAAGGAGCAGTGGTGAACCGGCGACAGGGTCAAGGCTCATTGATGCACGTGGGGAGTGAAGGCTGGCCCATGTAGTCCGATCAAACAGACAAGCTACTGTAGCTCAAATAGCTCAAGAAGTTAATGCTGGTTCTGATAGAAAGGTGTCAGAATACACAGTGCATCGCAGTTTGTTGGAATGGTTGAGGAGCACAATAACGAGTTTGAGGTGTTGACTTGGCCTCCAAATTCTCCAGATCTCAATCCAATCGAGCATCTGTGGGATATGCTGAACAAGCAAGTCCGAACCATGGAGGCCCCACCTCGCAACTTACAGGACTTAAAGGATCTTCTGCTAACATCTTAGTGCCAGATACCACAGCACACCTTCAGGGGTCTAGTGGAGTCCATGCCTTGACGGGTCAGGACTGTTTAGGCAGCAAAAGGGGGACCAACACAATATTATGTTATGCCTGAATGGTATAGCAGAAATTGGGGAAAGTGTGCACAATTAAATATCTAACATTGGCTGTTAAATATCCAATTTATATTGACTGATACTATATATTACAATTCTCTATTATCACAGAGAATTGAATTGAATTGTATTGAATTGTGTATATAAGCCCTAGTGTTTCCGGTGTTCATGGTCAGGTCATAGTTGTGTGGCATTGCTCTCAGTTCCGTTACTAGTGTTCCATGTGTTCCCTGAGCTTTGGCTATTTTCTTGTTACTTTATCATTAAATATCTGCTTTCCTTCATCTCTGAGTGCACTCGTGTTACAGTACCGATATATATTGTGCATCTCTAATTCCAAGCTGAAGTTCTGAAGGTTATGATTGATTAACCTCTTTGCTTTATAAACATTTGTGTGTTTGTTGCTGGCTCAGGGGGTGTGACTGTAGTTAAATGTCTGTTCCCTCAGCACAGCTGGGAAAAGTGATAGAGCTTTCTGTATGAGCCCTCCCTCCACGGCCACCTGCACTCACTGCATTTAGCTGGAGGATGACTGAAGGCACAGGTGGACTTAAATGATTGCCTTGGCAAAACGATCTCGATGTCATTGCCTGAGGTTAGAGAATGGTTGAGGATGACCAGTGAACTCAAACAGAATAGACATTCAGGCAACAGTCTTGAGACGATGCTTTCACACTCAAACAACTAATCTCTTTTCCCCCCCTCTCATTTTATCGCCACTGAGATTTATCACAGAGAACAATTAAGATTTTGTAGGATAATCCAGACACATGCACACACATTGCGTGAAGGTGATCTGGTTGTCCATCAGCAGCAAAGCAGCTGGACAGGAGGGAAGTGTGATAAGCAGAGATGGACTAAAGAAAATTAGACCTCTTTTCAATAATGGCTTCAAATATCGACCAGTATACACCATCAACAAGGGACCTTAGAGGAAGATATGCAGCTTTAAATGACTGATAATCCCTAGTGTGCGTGCTCTCTGGTGTGGTTGGGAGACCTTCTTCCATATGTTTAGTTTGCTTAGTTTAATTTGAACAATGACTGTTAAATTGTTATGATGTTAAGTTGGTTTGTACTTGTAATTTGTAATTATTCAAAGTAATTATTCAGTGTTAAATGGTTGGCATTACATCTTGGAGATGTAAAATTAAGGTATGCTTGTATAACAATATTTATAAAAACAGTAAGATGTTATAAAATATTTGACATAAATCTGATTTGATATTGAATTTCAATGTCAAGTCTCATCATAGCCCTTTAACCCAAATGTAAGATAAACCTTTTTGTCATGATGTGCCATTTTATATTTTTTTTAGTAAAAAACAAAAACAAAACAGCATTCATTTTGCGCAAGAACATTGTTTTGGTAGTGCTTCGGCTCTATGTGACTTTGCAGATGAATGTGGTTCTTTCTTATAACTACAAAAAGAAAGAGCTTATCTTACTGCTGAAAGCTGAATGAATAAGCTTTTCATTGATGTATAGTCTGGCGAGGTAGACGAGCAAGAGACGTGGGAGGAGCAAGCGAGACCGGTGCGTGATTGAGAATGAACGTCATCTCGAGTCTCGAGTCCTCTCATGAGGGAGCTCGGAGGCATGCAAGAGCGAGTGACACCAGTGAAGGGCGAGAGAGGACCAGGCCTGGACTTTACGTTGTGTTTTGTTTACGTTTTGAATATGTGTTTGTGGCAGTTGTCCATGAGGGGCTGCCTGCGTTTTTACTTTCATTTTGTATTTATTTGATTAAAGTCTTTTAAATGTTCGCCGGTTCCCGCCTCCTCCTTCCCTGAACATACAAACTTCATTACATATAGTTTGTTAGGATAGGACAATATCTGACCGAGATACGACTTAAAATATTGAGAAAAAATCACCTTTAAAGTTGTCCAAATGAAGTCCTTAGCCATGCATTACTAATAATAATAAATTTTTATATATTTACAGTAGGAAATGTACAAAATATCTTCATGGAACAAGATCTTTACTTAATATCTTAATGATTTTTGGCATAAAAGAAAATTGATCATTTTGACCCATACAATGTATTGTTGACTAGTGCCACAAATATACCCGTGCGACTTATGGTTATGTGGTCCAGGGTCACATATTATAAATTGTAGGACAGTTGCTGACTCCTGAGAGCTTCTCCTTCATCTTGCCTAGGCACTGAAGAACAACGGATCATGTGCACTCCTCTGACTTCACTCCTATTGGTTGTCGTTCCCGAAAGCCGCTCTTCATTTGCATAAAGTTGAACAGATCTCAACTTTGCTGCGTCTCTGGACACGCCCCATCCAGTTGCCCCCAGTCACTGTCGCCGGAAATCGCCCGCTCTCCATTGAAATGAATGCCGCTTTGTCTCTGCATGTCGCTGATAGTGTGAATGCACTTTTAGCATGCTCCATGTCGACCTTTCTCGCTTGTGGTGACAACTTACCTATGCCACTCCCACACCATACACGCATCTAAGTTTCCAGAGCAACTATTTACAGATAAGACAAGACATGCATGGGCGAGTGTATGCAGTTTCCCACAAATCTCGACTGGTCTAAAATATAAACACTTATAATAGGCTTACTATAGTGAATCAGGGTAAGACAAAACACGTTT
>CM031960.1:13740999-13753499 GCA_018749465.1 Paracanthobrama guichenoti | reverse complement strand
AATGCTTTAGTAACGCGTTAATTTTGATAGCCCTAATATATATGTAATTCAAGCAATTGGATGGATAACAAAGTGGAAGCAATTGGGAGCAACAGCAACTTGTAAAGGCCACGTAAAATCACAGAGCTGGGTCAGCGCATGCTGAGGCTTCATGTGGCCTTCAGATTAGCTCAAGAACACTTTGTAGAGAGCTTCATGGAATGGGTTTCCATGGCCAAGCAGCTGCATCCAAGCCTTACATCACCAAGTGCAATGCAAAGCGTCGGATGCAGTGGTGTAAAGCACTCTGGACCTAGAGCAGTGGAGACATGTTCTCTGGAGTGATGAATCATGCTTCTCTGTCTGGCAATCCGATGGATGAGTCTGGGTTTGGTGGTTGCCAGGAGAACGGTACTTGCCTGACTGCATTGTGCCAAGCGTAAAGTTTGGTGGAGGGGGGATTATGGTGTTGGGTTGTTTTTCAGGGGTTGGCCTTGGTCCCTTGGTTCCAGTGAAAGGAACTGTAAGGATTGGTTTTACTGCTAAGAAAAAAACTAAGATTCAACACCCTGCAATAAAACAATAAAACTCAGTAATCTGGAGAGAAGATCTCACAGAAAGACTGGAGAACACTGCCCTGCCCAAAACCCTCTCCCTCCTCCCCCCTCCCTTCCCCCTGATTCAAGTCACAGAATGCAGATATACTACAGATGATTGTGAATCTATTATTTTATCCCTTTCATGCCTGGTGTCTTTTTAAGACACGATTGGTAAAATGGTCTCAACTTCTCTGTAGTCACTGGTAGGATGAGAAAGATTGAAACATGATAATTCTGTTCTCCTTTTTGAGTGGTCTCTTCTAAGATATCTGATCCTCTCCCCCAAACTAGGTGTTGTGTTGCAAATATATACAAACCCTTTTGTTCTGGTCTGGGTATTTAAGAAAGGGTAGCAGGGCTGCCATTTGGGAACATTCTGTCCTTAGAGGCACTCACACACACTGTATGTATTGTGCCAGATATGACTCTTTGAGAAATAATTTTCATATTACTTTGTAGTTGTGTTTTATATTTTTATTCTGAAAGTTGTGTACCATGGATTTGTGTTTAATTATGTTTATTTAAGTTCTGTCTGGCCAAAATAAATTTTTATCTTAATTTATTCTGTATCTTTCTGAAATCATTATTCTAGTAGTGTCGCATGCAGAGTTAGTAGGAGTTTCCGCAAATCCTTCTGTCAGGGCAGATTCATTCGGAGGACCCCATGACTGGAGCATGGCGCTACGCATGAGGGAAAATCCGATTTCTGACTGTCACTGTTATTAACAAGTTGTAGCTTTTCGTGACTATTACTAAAATTACACTTTTTGTTATGAGTAAGTGTGTGCGACTCCCTTAAAGATAAAATTGTTCACTCTGCAATCCTCTGTAATATCAGAACTGACTAATTTGAGTTAATGTACATTCGCGAGCATTAGACTCTGTGCGACTCCGGGTCCCATGGTGGAACGAATATTTGAAATTAAGAGGTACTAAGAGAAATCAACGATCTAAATTAAATCACAACTAAACTTATGATCAGCCATTAAGTTGCAAACGTAACAAATTTAACGAAGTCACATAGAATTGGAGTCAGATAAAATTATTCATGGAGTCTAAATGTAAAATTCGATAACAATAAATTTATCAGAAAGAGGGGTGAATTTAACAGAAATGCTGAAAAGGCTTACACGCAGAAGTCCTTCAACCAAGCCGTTAGATTTTGTTTTTGAGTTAACGGATGGACTTTACAGAACTCTTAATGCTACAGCATACCAAGACATTTTGGACAATTTCATGCTCCCAACTTTGTGGGAACAGTTTGGGGATGGCCCTTCCTGTTCCAACATTACTGCACAAAACAAGGTCCATAAAGACATGGATGAGCGAGTGTGAAGGAACTTGACTGGCCTGCACAGAGTCCTGACCTCAACCCAATAGAACACCTTTGGGATGAATTAAAGCAGAGACTGCGAGCCAGGTCTTCTCATCCAACATCAGTGCCTGACCTCACAAATGCGCTTCTTGAAGAAAGGTAAAAAATTCACTAAACCATGGTCACTAAACCATGTGGAAAATTCCCAGAAGAGTTGAAGCTGTTATAGCTGCAACGGGTGGGCCAACTCCATATTAAACCCTATGGATTAAGAATGGAATGTCATTAAAGTTCATGTGCATGTAAAGGCAGATGTCCCAAAACCTTTGGCAATATAGTGTATATATCTGCTGTTTATCACAAATATGCAGGGAAAACTGTTAAATAATTGCATTTTTCCACAGAAAAAAAAATCCACAGGATATATATATATAGTGCAAAATGTTCTTAGTTCACTACTGCTCATTTTGAAAACCCTGCGATCATACCTGCGATTTCATGCAAATATCTTTCACAGTGTCAGGAAGAGATTGTTCCCATTTTGTGCTAAGCTACTGTCCTTAGCTTAGCACTTAACTTGTATGTGATTTCCGAGGCTTTCTAACTCCTGATCCTATCTGTTCTCCCATTTCAGGCTGTGAGTTTTCTGATAATATGATGCAAACACACACA
Organism: Paracanthobrama guichenoti; assembly: GCA_018749465.1. Classification (NCBI taxonomy): domain Eukaryota; kingdom Metazoa; phylum Chordata; class Actinopteri; order Cypriniformes; family Gobionidae; genus Paracanthobrama; species Paracanthobrama guichenoti. The sequence continues at coordinate 13,750,934 of CM031960.1, read as the reverse complement.
TTGAGATGTCCTTTACCACACAGTCATGCAAATGTTTCCCAGGAGCAGCATATGGCACAGCAGTAACACAGTACCGGTGCCTGTCAGGTAGATGCATACAAGTAATCAGAACATAAAACCTACTAAATGACAGCGTGTGGTCTGTGGGCTCTCTACCACTCAACGTGACACTCCAGTCAGAGCTGTAACAAATAGGGCTATTATTTAGCTATCAATTCTCTGGAGCTGATGTCAGCTCATTTCAGGATCCTGTGCTATCAGTTTGGGGGAAAGACAGGTAGTCGTTGATCATGTCAGGATGTCTTACATGGTGCGTGAACACTAATGTAGAGATGACCAATGTGATGAAGAAGCCTGTCTTCACTATCCTGTGTCTCATTTTTTTTGTCTCTTCACTGATTTTAGAGACACTGGACAGAACATATCCTACATTTGTCATTCCATTTTTATATGAATTGGATAAGATCACTACTCTTTAAAATAAAGGTTCCAAAAGGGTGCTTTCACAGTGATGCCAGAGAAAAAACATTTTGATCTATCCATCCGTACGTCTGCCCATCTATCCAACTATCCATCTATCTAGGTTGCAAATTTGCTTTTTGGTGCAGTCTTTATATAATCTCTGTATATTATAATTTTATAGTTACATTTTTTAATTGTAGTAAGTAATAGTTTTAATGTTTTTGAAAGAAAAGCCTATGTTCACGATATAATTTGTTTAATTGAAAATAAACAAAAACAACAATTTTGTGAAATATTATTACATAAAAAAAAACAGTTTTCTATCTTTCTATCTAGCTATCTATACACAAGACATCCCACCTCTCCTGGAAGTTCCAGGAGTCTCCCTCATATTGATAGCGGCTCCCTGACGCCTGCAAATTATATACAGTATCACTGAAATCGAGCATGCGAGTACTGCCTCTAAACTTTTGTATATACACTGATCAGGCATAATATTATGACCACCTTCCTAATATTGTGTTGGTCCCCCTTTTGCTGCCAAAACAGCCCTGACTCATCGAGGCATAGACTCAACTAGACCCCTGACGGTGTGCTGTGGTATCCGGCACCAAGATGTTAGCAACAGATCCTGTAAGTTGCGAGGTGGGGCCTCCATGGATCGGACTTGTTTGTTTCAGCACATCCCACAGATGCTCGATTGGATTGAGATCTGGGGAATTTGGAGGCCAAGTCAACACCTCAAACTCGTTATTGTGCTCCTCAAACCATTCCTGAAATATTTTTGCTTTGTGGCAGGGCACATTATCCTGCTGAAAGAGACCACAGCCACCAGGGAATACCGTTTCCATGAAAGGCTGTACATGGTCTGCAACAATGCTTAGGTAGGTGGTAACATCCACATGGATGGCAGGACCCATGGTTTCCCAGCAGAACATTGCCCAAAGCAACACACTGCCTCCACCGGCTTGCCTTCTTCCCATAGTACATCCTGGCGCCATGTGTTCCCCAGGTAAGTGATGCTATGCAGCCCCATACGCAACAAACTGCGATGCACTGTGTATTCTGACACCTTTCTATCAGAACCAGCATTAACTTCTTGAGCAATTTGAGTTACAGTAGCTTGTCTGTTTGTTTGGCTGCCAGCCTTCGCTCCCCACGTGCATCAATGAGCCTTGGCCACCCATGACCCTTTTGCCAGTTCACCACTGTTCCTTCCTTGGACCACTTTTGATAGATACTGACCACTGCAGACTGGGAACACCCCACAATACCTAGTCGTCTAGCCCTTTTTGGACAATTTGGCCCTTGTCAGACTCACTCAAATCCTTATGCTTGCCCATTTTTCCTGCTTCTAACACTCAAACTTTGAGAACAAAATGTTCTCTTGCTGCCTAATTTATCCCACCAACTAACAGGTGCCGTGATAACAAGGTAATCAGTGTTATTCACTTCACCTGTCATAATGTTATGCCTGATCGGTGTATATCCATACAATATGTGTGTGTGTGTGTGCGTGTGTGTATATATATATATATATATATATATATATATATATACACTCACCTAAAGGATTATTAGGAACACCATACTAATACTGTGTTTGACCCCCTTTCGCCTTCAGAACTGCCTTAATTCTACGTGGCATTGATTCAACCAGGTGCTGAAAGCATTCTTTAGAAATGTTGGCCCATATTGATAGGATAGCATCTTGCAGTTGATGGAGATTTGTGGGATGCACATCCAGGGCACGAAGCTCCCGTTCCACCACATCCCAAAGATGCTCTATTGGGTTGAGATCTGGTGACTGTGGGGGCCATTTTAGTACAGTGAACTCATTGTCATGTTCAAGAAACCAATTTGAAATGATTCGAGCTTTGTGACAGGGTGCATTATCCTGCTGGAAGTAGCCATCAGAGAATGGGTACATGGTGGTCATAAAGGGATGGACATGGTCAGAAACAATGCTCAGGTAGGCCGTGGCATTTAAACGATGCCCAATTGACACTAAGGGGCCTAAAGTGTGCCAAGAAAACATCCCCCACACCATTACACAACCACCACCAGCCTGCACAGTGGTAACAAGGCATGATGGATGCATGATGTTCTCATTCTGTTTACGCTAAATTCTGACTCTACCATCTGAATGTCTCAACAGAAATCGAGACTCATCAGACCAGGCAACATTTTCCCAGTCCTGTGTATTTTCAACAAGTGATCCTGAAGAGCTTGATTAGCTTCACCTGTCTTTAATTAGGGTTGGAGCTAAACTCTGCAAGGACATTGGGTCCCCAGGAGCAGGGTTGAAGACCTCTGATATATAGTATATATAGACTGATAGAATATATAGACTGACTCGAGTACAGTCATAGTTTTGTGTCTTTATTTTATGTGAGTGCTTAATCTGCACTGCTGAATGTGTGGCTGTGTTCCCCTGGAGAGCCTGGTCATTTATTTCATGGCTCTCAGTAAAATTGTAAATGAAATGTTGAGTTGTCGTAAAATGGGTTTCTTTATACAATGCAGATTTGCAGAGAGAGGCACACAGGTTTCAAAGCTCATTTAACTTTTCTTATAGCGTGAGAGAGTTTGTGTGAGGTGTTGAACATTGTGATATGCATACTAATGATAAAATGCTTTAAAGTTTCCCTTTCCCCTTTTTCGTGGGTAGTGTTATAGAGAGATGCTGGGAGATATCTTATTGTCTGTAAATGAAATACTTGGAGAATATTTAATATGCATTTTTATCTTTTTCTTTCTTTGTCTCTCTTCCAGATTTGGACCTTCGGTATTTCTGGAGCTGGAGTTCTTTTGAAGACTATCTGGTGTTCTGCTTTGCCTTCATGATGCTGTGTGCTTTCATAACTTTCCTCTTTCTGGACTGGGTCCTATTTGTGGAGACCATGGGCTCTTTGGCAGTGATGTTTGAAGCCATGTTGGGCCTGCCTCAGCTGCTGCAGAACTATAACAACCGCTCCACCAGAGGCATGAGGTAAGCAAGGCCCAAACTGTTATTGATCTTTCATTAATATGCTTCATTCGGGCCTTAATGTTACATTAAGGGTTTGTTCTAGAGGTCTTCTCTTTTTCTTAAAAAAAAAAGAACCCGACCCGAGAAAAACTCAATAAAAATAGACCCAAGGCCGAACCGACCTGATTTTTTCCAAACCCAATTGGACCCAAAAGTTTGGCCTCAACTGCATTTAGATGGTTTTCTGCAGTCGATCTGGCAACAGTACATAGTTTTCCGCTTGGGTGAGCACCTTCAAGTAGATAAACTACTCATAAGCATTATATTTCACCTCAAATGACAAGGAAATTTATATTTATGTTAATATTAAGAAGCAAATGGCTTGGGTAGTCTATTGTAGTTTATGCAGTGTTTATGCGTACCAGTATCCTGAAAGGTTTGGTAATTTACACAAGGTTTGGTCCATTTGGTAAAAGCACATTTATTTTAAATCACCCGAGACCCGAGGCACTTTTCAAGTTTTCAAACCAAACATTCTTGGGTCTTGGGTTGGCCCTTATGTTTTAGGATCCAAGTGGACCCATTATGATGTATATTTTTCAGTGGATCTTATCAAACATTCAAAGCAATGCTGTGCTGGGCTAAATGCTTGCTGTATGTGCACACATATGATGATATTCTTACCAGCTGAGAAATCACAAAGAGCCAAAAGGAGATAAAACAGTGCCAGGAATTCCACCGTTGCACACAAATTACGATGGCAGTTTTGATGCCTGTACCAAACTGTAATGGGTAACATCGCACCTGCAACGAGAAGAAACAGGTGTTCTTGAGCATTCTGTCCTTTTTAGGGTCGCATCTTCTGACATCACATCCTGTTTTTGGTTTGTTTAGATGTCTTTAGTACGTGTTGTGTTCATATTTCAGTCAAGCCGCATCAAAGTTCGGCTGGAAGCGGAAAAGATGGGTTTCAGTCTGCTTGTTTGGTGTGCACTAAGGTTTGGATGGCGTTCACACTTATTCAAATGAACCACACTAACAGAGAAATTGCACCAATCAAACCAAACCTGCTAAATGTGAACACACCTTTAAAACCTACCAAGTGGAAAATGCAACCCCAGAATGAATTGTGATAAAATGCATTTGAAGTAATGTTGACTCTAAATATTAGGGATGCACAGTATACCAGCTGATATTAGAGGTATTGGTCGATATTGGATACTTAATTGTTCATGCTGATTTCCACTATTTTACATTTACATTTAGATTAAGTGAGCATTAGATGATGGCAATGGTAAAAACGCTAATCATTTATTAACAACTTACCAATCTTCTATGCGCACAGAACTTTTGCCCATAAAACAATTACTACAACACTACTGTCCATAACTATGTTATGATTCCATGTTATGTAGTATTAAAAACATGTTACAGCCTATGCTTCACAACCTCTTGTCCTCATCGCTTGCCATAATGTGTGTTAATGTCATCTGTGCCATGGCAAGTAGAAGGTGAGAAGGTTAAATTTACACACAGTAATTGTTTGCAGGACATGCCTCACCCGAGACATAACTCATTAAAGGCACATAATGAAGATAATTAATATTAGACAGCTAATGAGCTTGTTAATTGATGTTACAACCCACTCTGCTCAAATCCGAAGACTCCTTGGTGGAACAAAGTTGACCATACTGGTACTTTTTGAAAAAATCCCGATATGAGAGCAAGAGAGAATTTAATGCTAATATATTTAGCCTCAGGCTGCAGTCAGCATAATAATCACAGCTCACAGCTCTTTTTTCACCTCTTTTTTTTAAATAAAAAAGGGAAAAAGCCCTTCATCTCATGGTCTGCTCCACAGAAGTCAATGTGACACATGCTCCAGGCTCCTCTTTATGAGCCAAATTAAACATTGTGAGCAGTTTAGGCTGAGAGAGGGAAAATGGAAGCTAATGTAAATGCCGTTTCTCCGGAAATCCATCTTTTTATGAACACAATGAATGTGTCACCGCCGTCGCATGTAGTGTGTAATGCCTTTGCCCTTCATGTGATTTCAGAGTGTCTGCAGGCGTCTAAGGCCCTCGACCGATCACTGCACTGACGTCTGTTTTTTTTTTTACGTATGCGTATGAATTTATTGTTGGTGAAGCCTTTGGAGACATGGTTCAGAGTGTTTTTGAAGCCGTCCTTCAGCATCTATGAATGGAAGATATCTGTCACCAAGACAGTATGGCAGTGCTATGGCAATGACAGTATCGTTTGACTTCAGAAGACATATAATGAACAAGTTGTATAGCCCAAAGATCTATCTACATAGATGCCTCATTAGTGGCTGTTTCTATGTGCCACTATACGTAAGCCGTCCGCCATTGGAACAGTCAAAGCCTGTCTGTGAACCTTCGAGAGCAAGTTGACTGAGTGTCTGTGACGCATGTATGAATATCTATATTTGCAATAGACTTCAGCTTATGATTTTGCTAAGCTAACACAATACAACAAGACAAAATGCTAACCGCAAACTATCTATGAGTTAAGACTCTCATGTGGTGCTTCAGGTGAGGAGTGCTACTGTCAGTGCCAATGTTCTAATGTCTTAAACCAGAACCTAATTTGTGCTGCTCTTGGTAGATTGCATTGGTCATTATGGAAATGATCCGGCTGCGTCTGTGTTCATTCATTTGCACTTTGTCAGTAGATCACGTACAGAACTTTCCACTCCCATCTATGCTTTTTAGGATTTGCAATCTCACGCTAATTTGCCCTGTTTAGTATATCTGGCCCTAAATGCTTTCAGTGTATAGAAAAGACAAACATTCTTCACTCATCCTCATCAAGAAAGACAGTCATAGTTTGGAACAAGATGATAATGAGTAAATGGTGAGTAATTTTTGGATGAACTATTTCTTTAATGTACATCAGTATCGCAACAATAATGCCAGACCAGGCTCACTGAAAAAACTTGCTTGTGGTGACATTTCTGAAAAATGATATAACATTGCCTTCTTGCACGTTTGAATGGTGATATAAGCATCTAGTATTATCTAAGCCAGTGAACGTGAATCAGGCATATTTTATTGCATTGTGTTATGAATTGTATGTATAGGTATGATTTGGAGTTTGATTTCAATGAGCCATGGTTGTAAAATGCTAGGGGGGCAGCATGCTACTTTAGGTTGTGGAACAGAGCTTGTGTTTGTGTTGCTGTGCCCTTGTAGAGAGAGTTTTATGAGGTATCGTGACAGGTGGAGATTGTATCTTCACCAATGACACGTGAAGTACTGTCCTTAACAAGACCAACCATCCATACCCTCCTACAGTCCTTAACATGGGCCAGTGAAGCTGGGAGGGTCCAACACTGTGCCCTTGAGCCAGACATTTATTGAAACTGAAGGATTTAAATGGTCTATCTCCCCTTGCTATTTTCTCAAAGCGCCAATCTCTCTTGTTGACCTTCTTTCTCCTCGTTTGAACTTCTCGTTGATCCTGAGTCCTGTTTAAATTCATGTGTTCATTTCTGGTGGAAACACAGATGTAAGTAGCAGCGTATCTCAGACTGTGACTGACATTACTGGACCAGGTACCCAGCAACTCGCTGACTCCCCTCTCCCATGAGGCTTTGCCCCATTGTTCAACTTCTGAGAGGCCCTCAGAATTCTTGACATCTTGAGTTCACATTTGTATATTTACTGAAATTGATTCCTAATCTTTTTCATTTTAGATTGTTGACCCTGAGGGCACTGTTTATATATGTGAGCAAAAAGAGCTCATCCTATATCTGACAGTCTGACAACCATTCAATGTGAATTATATTACAATTGTCTTTAGCCTTGGGGTGGACTCTTTGATAATAGTTCTAATTATAGAGATGTATTGACCTAGTGAACATGGACTCTCACCCTGCGAACCCTTTTTTCTCTTATAGATCACACATAGGCTCATTATCCTTGTTTTAAAACATCTTGTCTGATTCAAGCAAAGACCTCAGACACAGGAATGATAACTATAACTACACTGTAAATCTTAACGCTCAAAATAATTAATTGGTTTGAGTAGAGCCAACTCAAATTAAACAAATTAGTTCAAATAAATTTAACTTTATGAGTATTTAGAATTTTCTTTTTCTTTTGAGTTCTCAAAACTGACACATTTTAAGTCATTTGAATTGTTTTATTGTGTTGAGTTTTACGAACTTGTTTCTTTTAATTTAGACTAACTTAAATTTAACCGAAACTGGGCTGGGATTTCTATTTCCCAGCATGCTTTGCCATGACACTCAAAAGGGACAGTAAATGCCAAAATCAAGTGTTATATTGTTTTTTTTTTTTTTTTTTTTTTTGATGAGTGGAGCATGAGTTTAATTTGAGAACAGATATATGTTAAATGTATTATATTGCTGTCCTCATTCAGCAAGTGTTATGCTATGCTAATGCTACCAAAACATTGTGTAACAAATTAGCAAGGTGGCATTTATTGAATTGGCTAGTTAAAGCTAGTCAAGTTCAGAGCACTTAAATTTGCAAGTTCTGCTTACTTAAAATGTACATTTCTTAACTTAAAAACAAATTGAGGCAACTGGTTTACAGTGTATAAAGTTTTAACTTTTAACAATCATTCTAATTCTATGAAGATAGGGGAAGTTCACACCACAACTAACAAATATGGATGAGCAATATCATTGGAATCAGAACAATTTTCAGAACAATTGTTTCCTGCTGATGAATGATAAAAACATTGATAGCCGATTAGAATCCACACGACTTTCAATGAAATCAAAATGGACTGTTCTTATTTTTTTATGGAATATTGTAGTATTTGTTTTGTTTTTTATTCATGTGTCCTTGTAATCTTTAATCAAAGTTTGATCACCTTCCTCTTGCTAACATAGTTATCTTTATAGATTAGATTATAATTGTCCCAACTATACTCATATTACACAACAAGCATCACACTGCTGCTGCTGTCTTTCACCTGCTGTCTCACACCTGCTGTCTCTCACGTCTCCCAGTTCAGACACCTCCACACAAGCTCTAAATTTTTTGAAAAAGTTAACCAAAAAAGTTTGAACCTCTCAGCTCTAATGTCGGCTGAAACCAGTTTCTGGAGTTTTAGACTCCATGCTAAGTCAAGAGCGTAGTTAGCATCAGGACCCTGCTGTGTTGATGAAGCCAAGTGCACTGTAATCTGTCTCTCTAACAAGCAGGGACACGCAGTCAGATTCCCCCGTGAGACCGAGCTTCGCCATGGGCCTCGCTGCTCACACAGAGACCTGATCGGCCCTGATTACCCCTGGGAGTTTCACGCTCATAGAAAACGTTTCCCGTGTTTATAAAAATAAGGAAGCAGTGGATGTAACTTAGCTATACTGGGTATCTGGGGAACGGAAAGTGTCCTCGCTAGCATAGATGCCGTTCTGTTTTGTTATGGCCACTGTTATGACAACTGGTGGGAGCTATTTGTCTTTCTGTGGTCTGTTTGTGCATTTGATCTATATGCTTCAAATGGTGCTCAGTGATACACCCAGGTGGCAAAAACTCATTTATCATAGGTAGTGAAGCAACATCCATGAAAATGGACACAAGCAGAGTGAAAGAAATGCTTTATTAACCTCAAACAAGTCAACAATACTGAGGGACTCTGTTTCATGAGCTATACTGTTTGTTTAGAATGAAATCCTAGAGTAGGCCTACTACATACTACAGATTATACATTGTATACTACTTGTTAAAAATGTGCATTATATAACAATAATCCTTTCAAACATTCTTGCCATATATCTTTGCATATTTAATTTAGCAATTAATTAGCATTTTTAATTTAGCAGGTTTAGTTTTTAATCCTGTTTGGTGCAAAGTGTCATAACTTTTGGTAATCTGATTAAATAAGTCAAGATGGAGATGTTATAAAATCATTGTATACTGGTTGTATACTGCATCAGGATTCTTTAATTTATAGGAATAAGAGCAGCATTTATTTGAATATATGTAAATCTATTTACCATATTTATTAATGTCTTTATTGTCAGTTTTGATCAATTTAACACACTCTTGCAAAATAAACAAAAAAATCTTATTGATTTAAAGGGTTAGTTCACCCAAAATTGAAAATGACCCCATGATTTACTCCAAGCCAGCCTCGGTGTATATGACATTCTTCTTTCAGATGAATACAGTCAGAGTTATATTAAAAAATATCCTTCCAAGGATTATAATGGCAGCCCAAAATTTTCATCCATCCATCATAAACGTACTCCACACGGCTCCGGGGGCTTAATAAGTGAAGTGAATCGATGGGTTTGTGTAAGTAAAATATCCATATTTAAAACTTTATAAAGTCAAATATCTAGCTTCCGCCACGCTGCCTCCATATTCAATTTGCGCAGTGTAACACCTCTCGCAGTTCAAAACGCTACATCCAACGTCATAGTTACGCCAGTTACGCTTGTTTTTTTGTAAGTTGAATACGGAAGGCGGTCTGGTGGAAGCTAGATATTTTACTTTATAAA